>QJPP01003611.1:0-64282 GCA_003996215.1 Jaltomata sinuosa | reverse complement strand
CTCACAAGTCAAATCAACCATTTCCAAATCATTTCCATGCACAAAAACCCGGCCCCCCGGGCCATGCAAGGTTTAGAAAACAGTGCCAGTAGGCCCGAAGCCAAAACCACAGTAAAACATGGATAAAACCTCTTTATATGCATGAAAATGGTATGATCACACACAATAGCTGCCCAGCAGCTCACAATCAACCTATCGACCCTGCACAGGCCCACAGCTACTCAGCAAGCATAACCAGCCTAGAAGGATAATTCTATGCCCGGGACTCGCGGACATTCCCAAAATACCACCTTCTATGTTCCAGAGTCAACAAGGCCTCACAGGACCACAAGGGTAAATAAAATATATCGGCAAATACTACAAGCAATGGAGGAACAAAAGTAGGCGGACATGAATAAAGCGGTCGAGGTCTGTGGTACCAACCTAATAAACCAACCCAAGGATGCCCATTAATACAATTTTATTTTATATATACGGAGTCTAGGGAAAATAAATCGTAACCTACCTGTCGTCCGATGACAAGCTGCTAAGATGATATCCGCGCTCGAACCGCTCCGAGAAATTCCGAAATGAAATCAAAATCGAAATTAGGCTTGAATAACTTGACGTCGATAATTGATTTTCTTTCGGTAACCGAATAAATTATCAAAATGATTTTTCTCCTCAACCTCTCCAATCATAAGCATAGTAATTAAACAATGACGAATTGGTCTTTGTTTCATTAACTATTTGAAATTGGAAAGTAATACTCATAAGGGACAATTTATAATACTTGAATGATAAGCCTTCCAGTGATGCCACCACTCACCTATAAGCTTTGCTGGGCACTCCCTCCACCTCCACGTGTGAGGTGGAGGTGACACCCAATAAATTCACTTCCCACTATATATCTACTCGGGTATTGCATAAGTTTGTGATAAAATAAATATAATATTCTAAATATACCATAATTCATAGAAAATTATTTCAAACAAAACCTACTATATTATAATAATAATTTTTAACATAATTAAATTTACTATCTCCGTTAAAATATTACGGTGTATAAAAACCTTATAAAATAAATACATATACAATTATATCGTAAAAAAATATTCTTCATAAACCTTTAAAATATTTTGAAAAGGCAATAACAATATAATTTTTACCAAATTCAACTTTTAAATAACATATTTTCAAATGCACGCGATATTAATAAAATTCTTAAATCTAGACTCGCAATTCACCAACGCACGATTTTGATACTCAAGAACTCTCTTGGAATTCTCCCTTATGTTTTATCACTGTTTCGGAACTGAAATGGCGTCTTAAAACGTGAAGTCGAGGCTTAAATCGAGTTTAACCCGACCCGATTCGCGACCCGGTTCGCAACCCGTTTACTGCCAGACAGTCCGCGGTAAAACAGTCATAACTCTTTACTCCGAGATCAGTTGGACATCAGGTTTTATGCATTGGAAACTAGACTCGTAGACCTTCGATTTAGTATTTCGGGGGACTTCTAACTCTTTATAAATTGGGAGAAAAGCTCCGAGATATTTTACCCAAAGTTTAGGAAATTTGTTAAAGATCTTACGATTACTTTTGCCGACTTGCTTGTCTTCAAAACTGATACGTGGAAATGACCGGAAGGGTCATTACATCGGGCCTATAAATACATAAATGTGAATAACAAGACTAAAACATAATGATTAAGTGGAAACGTTTGAAACAAGCTTCTAACCTATCACGAGAACTACCGGGAATTCCATACTACGAATATGTAAGTTAACCACCCCAACACCCCAAGGCCGACTAACTAAGCTAAGGAAATCAAGGATTTATAATTAATACAACATAAGGCACCACACTGGTTACGCTAAGACCTATATGCACATGCAAAGGTAATACAACGGTTCCCCATCCCTGAATCTAAGCTAAAGAACTAAACTGACTATAAGAATCAAAATCCATTATTAAACACTATTAAATCCATAAATTCCCACCAAAAATTAGCACAAACTATCCAATCATCTTATACGAGCTAAGTCTAGAAGTAAGTAAGTCGTAGCATACCTCGAAGCTGATCACGCGCGCTTGCACCTACTAGATCGGATCTTTTCCTTTTTGGGAAGCCTCCGACTACTGCCATGCTACCATAATTATAATCTACTTGATAAAAAATGAATAAGGACACCCATATTACAATTTAACAATTCGGATTGAAAATTGGGTAGAAAATTACCCGTGGGGCTCGCACGTGAATTTCAAAAATAAACCCAAGGAAAATTTCCCTCGTGGGACAAGGATTACATGCTCAAAATATTTAAGCAAAAATAGCTCAAAAAATAATCCCAAGTTAGCCCCTAAACCCCAAGAACAAATTGAGAATCAACCAAAGAATTTAGTGGAAATTAAGGATCGGATAGATATAATTAATGATGGTCATCGACCACGGACCAAAAAATGTTGCCCCAACAATGTGGTGATCCTACACTAAAATTGATGCTTAGAGCTCTATAGAAATGGAGGATTTCAGTTTGGAGTGTTTTAAATATGAAGAAGAAGCTTTAATAACAGCTATCTTCGCAAAAGTAGCGATTTTCATCACAAATGCGGAGGTCACTGTTCACCCATACCTCCACAAAAGAGGGGAAATTTTTGCAAATGCAGACGTCGCAAAAGAAGAATCACTGAACAGATGCACCTCCATAAAAGGGAAAGATTATCGCAAATACGGATTCAGCAAATGTTGTGTTTTATCATAAAAGCGGTATTTTCAAATGCAACACGAGGGACGCAAAAGCGGAGACACCAGAACCAGGCATACCAAAAAATTTCACCCAAGTTTCAAATGCTCGGATTGACCCTCAGGATTTATCCACAACCACATAGACACAAATGAAACATGCTACCCTAACAAAACTGACATTTCGAACTCAATGGAATTGACAAAATTCCTAACGGAAATAGATTTAATGAAAAGTGGTCCCCATGCCCAAAACCAACTTTTTACCAACAGGAACCCAATAGCTCAAAATGAGTCCAGAAGCCTCAGAACCCAAACCAAAGGTCCCTCTAGCCCAAAGTCGATGCACCAAAGCTAATGACACTGATGGAATTTTCATCTGAGGTCGTCTTCTCCGAATGTTGACCAAATTCAACTCTTCCAACTTTAAGAGTTTTAGAATAGAGAAATAGGCTTAAAACATAAATGAACTGCCCGGGAACCAAACTTTCAGTATTGGTAAGTCATAAATGACCTGTAGCCGCTGTGAAAAAGCTTGAAACATTTAAAATGAACAAAAATCGAGAAAATGACCTTAAGGATCATTACACATTATTGAAATCATAATTATTTTTGTGACTTTATCATTTGAATTATTATTTGAAATAATATGAATGTATAAGTATCAAATAAATTCTACAATTTTCAAGAAGATCATTTCTTCTCAAATAACTTTAAAATGGTTATTTCTTTTCAATTTAAAAAAAATCATTTATTTTTAATAATTAAAAAAAATCATTTATTTTCAAGTAATTTTCAAAAGAGTTTTTCCTTTTCAGTTAACAACTCAAAATGAGATTTTCTTTTCAAATAAACTGTAACACCCCAGAACTTCCAAGCCCAGACTAAGCTCAGAAAAAGTAGTAGAAAATAAAATTTTTAGAAAAAGTTCAAGTTCCCAGGAATTACGGCTCAAACCACGAACCGTCGTTCAGAAGAATGGTCCATCATTTGAAATTGTAATCCCTGAACTAGTAGCCCATTAGTTCTTCCCCAGGGACCATGGTTCAGGCAATGGACCGTCGTTCAGAAGAACGGTCTGTCATTCAGACCGTAGTCTCAATTCCAGTGGACCCTCATCTCTGTCTTCAAAAACCACGAGTCACTTGAAGGGCCGTAGTCTCAATTCCAGTGGACCCTCATCTCTGTCTTCAAAAACCACGAGTCACTTGAAGGGCCATCGTTCAGAAGAATGGTCCGTCCTGAGGAGTCATAATCTCCCAGAATCAGAGGACCCCAGTTCCAGTCCCAGGGACTACGGGTCAAATGACGGCCCGTCATTCAAGAGGACGGACCGTCTTGTTGAACTATTATTCCTAGGAACAGAGGCCTGAAACCCACAAGCAGAACCATGGGTCCAGATGACGGTCCATCATTCAGAAGGACGGTCCTTCAACCAAGCCGTAGTCGCTGAGCATGATTTTTTTGCAGATTCGTTTAAACTTTTGCAGGGGTATTTCAGTCTTTTCCCAATTATTTTAATTCTGATTCTAAGTCATTTTAGGGGTAATTAAAGGGTTTTTAACTCTATTTCTCCCTTATTACTCCTAAATCACTCATACATATCAAATCTCTCAAGAACAGAACTCTCTCTCTCAAGAACAAGGCAAAATAGGTTTTCTCCATGTTCCTCTCAGAATCCAAAGGTTCAACCATAGAATCTTCATACATGTATGTGGGATTTCACTAGTGGGTTCCTTTTACCCATTAGGTACCTATCACTCAGTCAAATCCCTTCAGTACTCCATAAATGCTAAAAACCTAGGGTTCATAGACCTTAGAGAAGCCTTGCTATTAAGATGTTATGGAATTATATAATGCTTAGTCCATGTTTCTTGGATAATCAGTATAGTTCATATACAGAATTCAGAACCCTAACTTGTTGTAATTTTCAGTACTCCATAGATTATACATGTTAGGCAGACTCACTCAAATGATCAGATTTTAGAATTTGGATGACATATCCTACAGCTTGGTTGTGTGAATTCTCAGCTTATATCTGTATTTTGAGCTATCCAGTGTTATAGTTGCATGCTAGCTTATATTCAATTGGGAGTAGACTTAGTACCGAGTGGACTAGGGATGAGGGCTTAGTTGTCAGCATAGGCTATGATCCTTAGTAGCAATCCCCAAGTCCTAGAACTACGGCGCCACCGTAGGTTTGAAGGAGTCAGCTGTCAGACTAGGCTGCACCTCCTTATCCTTTGTGGACTTCAGTAGTGGATCCACGTCAGACTCGTTTGTACCCTTGGCAAGGTATGAACGCCCTTCCATCCAGGGTTATAGGTTGGTCCCATAGTTGGCTCAGCTTGGGGTATGTCGGTTAGTAGTATCTCCCGCAGTAAGATTCACATGCATTGACCTTGTATTCAGTACTCATGTTCAGTATTCAGATCAACAAGTTATTTCATGATTTATACTTGTTCACTACATTCAGTACAACTGTCAGTTACAGTTCAGCATATTTATTCTTATGTTCAGTTATATATATATATTGTTCAGTCCAGCTTTTATCCTGCATGCTCAGTACATTCAAAGTACTGACGCAAACTTTTGTGCTATATTATTTCATGATGTAGGTTCAAGCACTCAGCATCCAGATCGTGCCTAACTTGACCCACGGTCCGTACTCAACAGCTCAGTGGTGAGTCCCCAATAGTTCGAAAACATTAGACATGCCTTTATTTCAGTATTTATCTTCAGTCTTTAGTTTTGTTAGAGTTAGCTAGGGGCATGTCCCAGCAACTCCTATATTAAGTTAGATGGTTTTCAGACATAGACTAGATTCAGCACTTTTAGTATTGCTATTCAGTTAGTACTAAACTAGATTCTTATAGATTCAGATTTTATTTGGATTCTTCCCGCTTTAAGATATTTAACTGCTTTAGTTTTTCGCACAGTGCATATCTTTAAACTGGTTTTACTTAGGTATGTCATGCCATGGGTTAGTTTGGGGTCACTCGTGACACTAAGCACCGTGTCGCATCCAGGGGGTACCCTCGGGGCGTGACATAAACTCAAATGAGTTTTTCCTTTCAAAACACTTCAAAGAAGTTCTTTTCAAATATTTCAGTTAGCCAATAAATTCGGCAGTCAATCACGTATTTGTGAACATTTTTTAAGTGCCTTAAAAATCTTCTTAAATATGTTATTTGAACCCTTACCTAGATCTTTAAAATATTTGAAATATTATTCTTCTAAATCTTTTGAATAAAAAGTTTTCTTAATTTTTTTTCAAAAATTAAGTGACGAATCTATTTTAAATATCTTTACGAAAGTTGACAAAAATATTTTGAGACATTTCAGTAGTTTTTCATAGTCAAAATCATGCATAACAGAATTGGCGACTCTTCTGGGATTCATCTAGGTTCTAACCAAACTATTTTCTTCTAACTTTATTTGGATAATTATTTGTTTGTAATAATTATTATTTCTTGCAATTATATATTTATTTTTGCATATATAAACTTTGTGCATGCATGACATGTTCCGCCAAATGGCATTTGATTTTTTATATCTTTAAGAGGTGTTTGCGATCCCGCGGTCTCTTTTAACAAACAACTATTTTTCATGGAATATTGGTGATTTATTGGTACGTCATGCGTCCAATGGTCATCATATTTCAAACCCAAGTTGTCCACTTGGGTCCCGATTATTTTCAAAAGTCCACTCCTAGATACCTAGCACAGAGCTAAACCAAAATCCATTTTAGGCATTAACCTAGGATGACCCAATATCCAAGGGGTATTGGGCCCATTAGGAGACCATCTTGTGTCTAAAAGGCCCATGACCTAAACAGAAAATCATCTTTTATATGTTTAATTAAAGGATATGAGGTCAAATTGTTGAACCATTATTCTGGGGGGTTGGAAAATATGTAAATAGTGTCTCATTTTGTAATTAAACAAAGATCTTTGTTCGAAAGGCGTTTGAAAATCCCTAGAAGTTCGAGAATGAAGAAATTTCCATGGAGCCTTATTTTAGGATTATACCTGCATTAAACTGATATTTATTTGTATATCCTATTTCCCTCATTTTGTATCCCCATTTGCTTTATTCATAAAAAATGTATAAATATATTTTGTGGCAAGGAAACATTTCACAAACAACATACATATCCTTCAATCTCTAGGCTTACCTTTGTATCAAAGGTCACATGTATGCGAGGATGTGATATACACTATTTATGTGATAAATGCTAAATAGTTTCCTTTATCCATGCTTATTTAATTTTGTGTCTAATACGCTTGTCTTATTTAAAGCATGGTCTGTCCATTGTTCTATTTCAAAATCTTAGAGCGTCATTAGGCAAATAAACTCAATTTGAGAATTCCTAATATCACTTTTCAAAGTCCATCCTTAAATTTGTTTGAAATCACCCAAGTTTTAGATGCCAATGTAAATCACCAGGTCGTCGTTCAAATTCACGTTGATTATGTTCCTCTTTTTCTTTCAAAAAAAATGAAGAGAAAGTGCTTTCGAATATTCAACCCGGTAAGAGTTAATCCCAATTCTAGGACTCCATCATGTTTCAAAAATACATTCCTGAAAATCAGTTCATGTTAAATCTTCAAACATTCATACCTTTTTCAATCACATGGCTCACTTTATTCAAAAAAAATTGTCTTGTCATCAAAATTTTAAATATCTCGCATGGTCAAAATTCTGTCCAGTCAGTTATCTTCTTAAAGTGTTCCATTCTTCGAATCTTGGACAAGTCTATTTTAAACAAAACAAGTGTTGGTTTTGATTAACTTTCATGATCAACAAACTGACATTTTTACTTTTTGAGTTTTTCTTTCTTAGAGAAGCTGATTTGTGTTGGTAACCAAACTTGCTAGTTTTCAAGGATCAAAGTGAAGAACTTTCAAGAACTGGTGATACCAAAGAGAATCATTTCAATATGGATGACAACTTGATCAATATAGTCACTTCATCTGATTCAATCTCTAGTGTGCATGTTGCAACTGACTCTTCCATCTCTACAAGGTCAGAAATATACTTGAAGGCTATTACTCGTCTTGAGAAGCAAGTGGGTAAACTAAACCTTATGATGATGCAAAATAGTGCATCTTCTCAGACCCCACAAAACATAACCTCACCTCCTGATATTTTCCAAAAAGTGTCTATGCCACCTTCTTTTTCGACTACAGACATGCTTGAACAAGGAGATCATTTCATCACTACTCAGCAAGTTCAAAATGCTTCACTTACTTATCCAACTTCGTATGCTCCCCCGTGAATGCATTTGCTTCTCCAAACGCTCAGAATATATCAAAAAGACACACACGTTCCGCTAGTGCACACTTCCATTACTACACAAATTCAATAGTTGTGTCACCTAGATACTGATCATTATAGTGAGACTAAAAAAGAGGCTTTAATAGTCAGTTATTAAATGGTGACATAAAATTCAAAAGTTTGGAAGAGGCTATTAGAGGTCTTCATGGGTGCGGTAGTAATGAAAGCGTGAAGTATGAAGATTTATGTGTATTTCTAGAGATGGATTTACCAAAAGGTCAAAAGATTCCAAAGTTATAAAAGTTTGATGGATCGGGAAATCCTTGTCTCCATTTGAAAGCCTATTGTGAAAAATTGTTCGGTATGGGTAATAATGAGGAGATCCAAATAAAGCTATTCAATCAAAGTTTCTGCAGAAGAGATCTAGAATGGTACTTTAAGTAAGATGCAACCAAATGGCATAGCAGGAATGATTTGGCCAATGCTTTTATAGACCAGTACAAATTTCATGTTGAGATCACAATGGATAGAATCTCAATCACAAAGCTTAAGTAGAATTTGACTGAATCCTTCCGAGAATATGCTATCCGGTGGAGGAAAGAGGCTTCTAGGGTACACCCTTCCATAGATGAACAAGAGGTGATCACTCACTATATTTTGGCTCAAAACTCAGAATACTAAGAACAAATGGTGGTAATAGGTGCAAAAACCTTTTATGAAGTTATCAAAGTCGGTGAAAGAATTGAAGATGGCCTTAAGACAAGGAGAATAACAAGTTTGAAAACATTACTGTCCACCAATATGGCCTTCCAAGCTGGTGTCCTCAAAAAAAGAAGGAATAAACAAGTTGTGGGAGTAATGACTCAAGGAGATACATCACCCCACCAATAATATTTGCAACGCCAACCTGATAAGTCGGTAATCTACCAACTTATTAAGCCTATATCCATGAATTATTACTATGTTTTGAATAGATTTAGAGGTTCTTATGGCCTTTATTGATATCTATGCAGGTACTTTTGATGGATGATGATAAATAAGGAAATGTACCCAAAAAGAGCTAAAAAGGAGTAAAGTGTGAAGTGTTTCAAAAATCTGAAGATTCTGACTTGAGATGGGGTGGTCGTGCGACACGCACAAGCCGAGGTGCGAACCGCACCTCCTCTACACAAAACTGCAAGAGTCCTGAAGATTCTGTTAAGGGGTGCGGTCGTTGTGCGATGCGCACATCCTAAGGTGCAAACCGCACCTCCTTCGCACGGAGCTCCCAAAGATAGCTGAAGTCATTGGTTCAACAGAAGGCAGTGTGTGACGCGTACATCACAACATGCAAACCGCATGTTGTGCCACACACCTCTCGAAGGGCATTTTTGTCCTAATTTTTAGTGACGTTTTAGGAAACTATAAAAGGCCTATTCAGGCACAATTGTAAATCACTTTTGTCATTCTTAATATTTTGAAGAGCTTTTTGCTTGGAGACTAAGTTTTTCACCGCCATTGAGAAAAGGGTTTCAATCTAATTCTCTTGGTTAACACTTATGTGCTCAAATTGAATCTAGAACTTGAGATTCAGCTCTAATGGAAGAGATTTTGACATACCCAGCTGGTATCTCTTTTTCTCTTGCTATGAGTGGATAAATTCTCTTCACTAGGGTGTATTGATGATGGGTGCTTAACAAATAGGTGTGGGTGTTATTTATTCTTTCTTATAATTGCTTAATTGACACGGGTCTAGTAATTTCACTAACTTTTAATCCTAAAATTAGTGGTTGCAAACATTAATTTTCATTATTTGACTATGTGATTGCTTAAGAAAGGATCTCATGGTTTCGTATGTGAAATTACTAGTGGGAACTTGGGATTCCACTCAGATTTGTGGCTAGAGATAGCTCTTATTGATGGAATTACCCATTTAAGGGTCTAAACTAGAGATAGTGTGACCTCCCAAAGCTTAGATTGGTTGTTTATTGATCAAACCGATGATGCTATAACCTAGATCATCGGATATAAGATTGTTGATCGAGAGATAAACAATTCTTACCCATGACCAATATTACTTATGTCATTAAGCGAGAATAGGTATGAACTGATAATCACCCAATCCCATAACTAAAGCCCCATCAGATATGCATCTCTAGTCGTCTAGTCAACTTGGTATACCTGCTTTCATTTTATTGCTTTTTAATTGAATTGTGATTGTAGGGACAAAATCCCAATTCCCCCATCCTTTTACTTGTTATTTTGAGCATTTGCTCTCACTTTGAACTCAATTTGATACAATCTCTATTTAGCTACTCCAAGTCCCTTGGCCATAACCCCGACACTCATTGGGATATTCAATTTTATTTTGTTGCACGATCTCCATGACCTCCTACTTTGGAGAGCACAATTTGAGCATTCATCAAAAATGGCATCGTTGCCGGGGACTTGAGTTGATAGCTCTTTTGATTGTTTATTTGAAATCACTTTCAGAGTACTTGCTTCTTTTACTTTTGTTTGTTGTTTGTGGTTGGTTGAGTAGGCTAGCCTATGAATGTGGCAGACAACAATGAGAGCATTGACAACTTCATGGAGGCCGACGAGGCCGAGCCAATGATGCAAGGGGATGTAGGCGCAATCCGCCTACCTCCCATGGTTGGAAATGTTGTCTTTCATGTAACTAGCACCATGATCCACTTAATCCAAATGAAGGGCCTATTTGGTGGAGCAGCCCATGAAGATGCCAACCGGCATATTCAGAATTTTATGGAGATTTTCCAACCATTCATCTTTCAACATACCTCCCAAGAGTCCATCCGATTATGCCTATTACCCTTTTCCTTAATTGGGGAAGCCATGGCATGGTTGGAGGAATTGTTGGATGATTCCATTATCTCCTAGGCCGAGTTGGTTGAAGCATTTACATCGAGGTTCTTTCCTCCATCTCGAATGATGCAGCTAATAGATGATATCACCAACTTTAGGCAACTCCTGGATGAGCCTCTTCATGAGGTCTGGCTAAGATTCAAAAAGAAGCTTCTCTTGTGTCCAAATCATGAGTTGTCAAACAGTGTGCTGCTATAAAGCTTCTATCGATCATTGAACTCTATGAATAAATTGGTGGCTGACAATCTTGGTGGTGGTACGTTCATAGACTTAGAGTTTCCCATAGCCTTGACTTTGTTAGAGCGAATAGGAAAGACCAATCAAAATTGGCATTCAAGAGAAGTGGATATACCAACCTCGGGAGGACCCTCATCCATCTTGGTTAATGAAATGAGGAAGAAGGATGAGGAGCGTGATGAGACAATGGCCAAAATGATGACACAAATTTATTTGATGGCCAAGCATGTAATGGGAGCTGGTGGTGCTAAGACGGTGAATGCTGTGAGTACACCAGAAATCAAAGCTAGTGATGATGAGCTCATGATTGTGGTTGATTGAAAGGTATGTTTTGTGTAGGAGGTTTCTTTCCCCAGGTATTATCGCCCGAGAGAGGAGAACCAATGTTGGATTCGAGACAAAGAGAGGGAAAAAATTGGCGTGATATAGACAATGATAGTGATCACTTTAATCACTGGAGCTCTAATCCTTACATTCCTCCGAACAAGGCAGACTGTCTCTACTAATCGGGCACAAGAAACCCCGGCCAATCCAAGTTGGAGGACATGTTGTCCTTGGTTCTTAAGAAGGTGGAAACCACAAATACGGGAGTGAGCGAGCTAAAGAGTGAGGCCTCAAACACTACACCAAACAACTCCCACTAAGACTGAATCAAGCATCTGGAGGCCCAAATGAACCACCTCTCAAGCCAAATGAACCCAAGGATGAAAGGGACGTTGCCTAGCGACACCATAACCAACCCAAAGAATGTTGATCGAGGTAGTATTATCATGCCGCGACATCAAATCAAGCGCTTCTTAGGAGATAACCCAAGTTTCTTTATTTGTTTTTGGTTATCTTTTGTTATTTTTGGTGTTTTTGTAGGAAATGCATGGATGGAAAAAAACAAGGGAAAGCAGGGCAAAAAGGAGCCGTGCAGTGGACTGTGCAGACCGCACAAGTATTTGTGCCTGTCACACAGGCTATCATATGCCAAATCAGAATACGTGAAGGAAATTTGAAAATTTGGAGGCGACGTGCGCTAGGTCATGCAGACCGCATGAGCCCAAGTGCGCATCACAACTCTGCCACATGGTGAAACAAATGTCTGGGCAAACCAAGGGGAGAAAAAGGGGTATGTGTGATATGCCATGCGGTCCGCACATTGTCTGGTGTGAACCGCATGTCATGGCTCACAAGCGGTAAGTTTGAAATTTAATTGACCTAATCCATTGACCGACCCAACCCGAAGATAACCCGACCGACCTTTCTTCTTCTTCTTCCACCATATTTTTCCTCAAACCCTCAAAATTTTCTCCTAAAACTCTCTCTAAATCCCTTAAATCTCTCCAAAAATCATCTCTTTCTCTAACCTGTAATCTTCACCACTCTATCACCACTGTCGTCATCATCTCTCTGGGAAGGTTTCGTGGGTCACCATTGTTGAAGAGCAAAAAGCTTCAATTTTCACTCCTCTGTTCTAATATTCACTTGTGGTAAGTTCCCCAATGTTAAATACTTGTTTTTATGAAGGTTTGGAACTCATATTATGAAGCATGATTAGTAGAATTACCATGTTAGTTTTGGGTGAGATCCAAAAATTTTGGGTCCCTAATTTTGAGTTGAATTGATGATTTTGCTTGCTTCCAACTTGGTAGAACTTCAATTTTTTTAATGCATGTTGATTGGTAGTGATTTTAAGCCTTGAACGATGTGTTGGGTGAAGTCTGGGTAACCCACTTGCGATGAACGAATAATTTGGCCCGATGATAGATTGGGTAACGTCATTCTTAAAGGTAAATCATCATTTGTCATGAGGTTTTGATTAAAAGTTGACTCTTGAGGTTGAATCTTGCTGATTGTAGACCCATGATTATTGTTTAGCATTATATTTGGGGTAAATGATCTTGTGCGGGGAGGGGGTTAATTGTTGCTAAAATTATGGATATTCATTGTGCAAGTGAGGGCTTGATGTTCCCGATGATAGATGGGGTAACGTCCATCTTAAAGGAAGTCATTGAGTTCCTTTCTTGCTTGCTATTGTGTCAATGAAAATCTGGGGAAGTCTGAGTACCCGGAAGTTATGGTCATGATACCCCTTTTCCCCCTTATTTAATGTTGATTGGGTTATTATGGGGTCCCCAGTATCTACGCACATCTTGCTCTATGGGTCACATGTGGAATTCGCAAGAACACAAGAAACAAAAAATTCCAATTATGCCATTGTGCACTTCGCATGAGAAGCATAGATCTTGATGTGTGGGTCGCATGAGGCATCGCACCATGTTGTAAAGAAAAAGAGCATGTCATTTATCTGAGGGGCGACACCTGGTGTGACACGCACTTCTGAAGGTGTGAATCGCACCAGCTTCGCACCTCAACTGAAAATACCTGAAGGTTTCTGTTTGCTTGTGCAATGGCATATGAGACACATACTCCTCCTAGTGCATTTTGCATGTGGTCCACACAAGCCGGCATCCACCTACTTTGTTTTTCTAATCCGTTGTTCCATCCTTTCTAGTTTGCTAACTTTTTCTTAGGTTTTATTTTTGTTTTTAGCTCACAATCTCTGTATGCAGAACATGTCTTCTAACATGGGTAATTCTGAGAGAAGCTCACACATGTCAACAACTCCCTCCTCCTCTAAGAAAATTGCAAAAGGGAAAAATAAAGTCTCATTTTCCCGTGACCAAGTCTTAGAGGAGGAGAGAGTTTGGTTCGGAATAGAGGGCATGAAAGTAATGTATGATCGTGATAGGGGCAGGACCTTTAATGAGGAACAAATCTTCAACCTAAATGCGGTGGGGGACAATATACCCAACATTCCCACTCA
Organism: Jaltomata sinuosa; assembly: GCA_003996215.1. Taxonomy (NCBI): domain Eukaryota; kingdom Viridiplantae; phylum Streptophyta; class Magnoliopsida; order Solanales; family Solanaceae; genus Jaltomata; species Jaltomata sinuosa. The sequence goes on along the minus strand of QJPP01003611.1, from coordinate 50,363 downwards.
ATTTTCCAACTGTCAGTGGCAACCATTTCAGGAAGTGCCTGGAACCTATTACAAGGAGTTAGTATGAGAGTTTTTTGCCTAATATCAGACCTCACAGGATGCTAAAGGCCACAAAAACGGTTGTGAGAATTTCCCCGCATTGGACTCAGTTATGGTTCGGGGAAATAAAGTCAAGATCACTCCAGCTGCAATTAATGCCATCTATTGGAGAAATCCAATTAGATCAACACCTGACCTCATGGAGAAGGTACTTCTCAAGTGTAAACCTCTTGAATGGGCTGCCTCCATCATTGCACCTAACACACATCCCTGGGACACTATAGGGGTGAAATTCCCCGCCTGACTTTATACCTCGAGGCACGCTTATGGTCTGACTTTGTACGCTCACGTCTAATACCTTCTCAAAATGACCAAAAGATAACACATGATGGAGCCATGCTGGTAGCTGCAATCATGGTGGGAGATCATATCATTGTGGGTGAGGTCATTGCATTAGTAATAAAGAGGAAATCTCGAAGGAGTGGTGATGCATTTCCCTTTTTGGTATTAATTAGCAAACTTTGTGTGCAAGCCAGTGTTCCTTTCTTCGACTGTGATACTCCTACTCTAGCCATTGGCGTATTGGATCTTAACAAGAACACTGACCAGGACGCTCCTTGATTCAAATGGCGTAGGAAAGAGAAATCAATGGAAGTCGAGGATGATGATGCTGATGCTGAAATACATACCTCTCCTCCGTCTCCTCCTGCTTTAGAAGCACCCACACCTCCAGCCACCGCACCCAGAGGTCCACTATCTAACACTGGTCTCCAAGACTTGATCGACAAAACTTACAATCATGAGAGAAAATTGAGGGATTTTTCAAATGATCTACCAGGTTTGATTGCAAGGGCAGTCAAGTGGTCCATGTAAGAAGTTGTGGAAATATTTCTCAATTTGTGCAAATGGGTGAATGAGTGTGAGAAATCTCTCAAGACCCTCCATAAATACATGGGCAAGGAAAAAGGAAAATCACCAGTGGTAGAAGCAGATCTGACCACCTTGCCTCCACCTCATTCCATTCTAGGACCATTGGATAGCTTTTTTGTAGCCTATGAGGATTGAGGTGTTATCCATAAGAAGATAGCTGCTAATGATGATGATGATAAGGCCAAGTCCTCCAGAGAGTTCCACCCCTTTTTCCTATTGCACTATGGCATTGAGGGCAATGCTTCTTTTATGGGGAGGGGGTGGCTTTACTTGCTTTTGTTGGTGCCCGTGAGTGGGCTTGAGACATTTTATTGCCCTTGTTGGGCATTGTTGACATTCTGCTAGATTTGATTTTGGCCCTTGTCGGGCATATTTTTATGATTGTTATATTTATTATGTTTTATTTTATGTTTTATTTTACCTTGAGCTTATTTGTGCCCTTGCCAGGCTTGATTTTTGTTGATTGAGATTGTGTTGCTGGGTTTGTCTTAAATGCTCCATTGTCTTGCTAATCATGCTTTGCAAATGCTCTAAATGCCTACGCCGAGGCTTGTTTTTAATGAATCATGAGCACCAAATTCGGATATTGCCTTGTTAATAGTAGTTTAGAAATAAACTCTGAGGGTTTTCTTAATACCACGGTTCTTTCCCAAGGAGCTAGAGTTTTGATTATTTTCCTTTGTTTTTGTTATCGAACCGGGTTGGTGTTTCCCTATGATAGATTGAGAGTTGATTTTCTTAAGGAAAAATGCCAAGTTTTAGTTTAGAATTGAGTTTGTAGCTGCTTGTCTTGAAATGGGCCCACCAAAAAAATTCGTGGCAAATTATTTTGAAAATAAAAGGAAGAAGGGAAATGAATTTTTGAGGAAAAGCATTCTCTTGTCATGACTTGCACACTCTCACTTTGGCTTGATTGACTCACAAACGAGTGTGTAATGAACTCGAAATAGCTTGTCAAAAAAATCATTTTCCCCAATTGATTGTGAGACTAATGAAAGAGGTCTTGTGGCATGATGGCTTCGTGGTGAGGCTTTACCTTGATTCTTATGCATAAGTGTCATCTAGAACTTTCCCTGAATGTGATTCAAGGAAAAATTCTAGGTATGACCGAGTTTGGAAGATAACGTTAGGCCCTTTTTGACAGCCACTTCACCCAAATGACTTCCCACAACATCCAATCCTAGTGAACCCCTTTTGAGCTTATGAGTGTTCTTTGGCACCTTGTAAGACCTTTACCTTTATGGAACCTCTATTGTGGCACCCTTCCTTCTTAATTGCTTAAAAATTAAATATAGGCTAAAAGCCTAAGTTTGGGGGGGGGAATGAAATATAACATAGGCAAATGGCTAAGTTTGGGGGTGCATGTTATCAAATGAGGAGAAGAAAATAAGTGCACTTTAAGTTCAAGGTAGCACCTTAATTTCGAATTGAAAATTTCTCCAAAAGATCAATCCAATGAACAAATTGAAAAGAAAAAATAGGTGCTACCAAGTGAAGACCATATAAGGTGTTTGAATGATCATGAGTAAAAAGGAGGAATCTTGGGTTGTGAGAGGGAGATATAAGGTGAAGTTGAAATAGAAAAATGTGAGCAGTGTTCGAAATGAGAACAAAGAGCATAAGGGAGGTGTAGTCACTTAAACAAAATGATATCCTCACCTTAGCCCTAGCCAACATAACAACCCGCAAGTCCTTGTTGATTTTGAGCATGGCTAACCTACATTAATGGCGATATACATGAAGGGCAAGATTATGGTTCGACGCATATGAACTTGAACTTCCTTGATAGAGTGAGAGTCTTCTTGATTCTCCTATAATCCTGTATTTTGTGAATTGAATAATTGTGAGTAGGATTCTCTCTTGTGGTGAGTGGCATCATGCACTTGAATTGAAACATAGAGTCTCTATTTCAATTGAAAGAAATGAATGAGACAAGTTGTGTGGTGAATCTCGAGGCAAACCTTGACGGTCCATGCAAATGACTTGAGAAGCTTAAATGTCTTGTTTTGAATGGAAAATATTCCCTTGATTTTGAATGAGAAATGATGTCCTTTTTGGAAAAGGTTTTAAATTGATCAATTGCCTTGAGTTTGTGGTGGTCCAAATTGAGATGACCATAGTAGTTGAGTCATTTGTTTGAGTCTTTCGTTTATTCTTTTTCTTAATTTTTAGTGTAGATTAGTCTTTTAGGCCTTGATTGAGCCTAGGGCATAATTTATTCCTTACCTTGTCAGTATCTTGCTTAAGGAAAAGCAATAGTTCAAGTTTGGGGGTTTTGATAAGTCAGTAATCTACCAACTTATTGAGCCTATATCCATGAATTATTGCTATGTTTTGAATAGATTTACAGGTTCTTATGGCCTTTATTGATGTCTATGCAGGTACTTTTGATGGATGATGATAAACAAGGAAATGGACCCAAAAAGAGCTAAAAAGGAGTAAAGTATGAAGTGTTCGGAAAAACTGAAGATTCTGACTAGAGATGTAGTGGCCGTGAGACACGCACAAGCCGAGGTGTGAACCGCACCTCCTCTGCACAAAGCTGCCGAAGTCCTGAATAGTCTGTTAAGGGGTGCGGTCGATGTGCAATGCACACATCCTAAGGTACAAACCTCACCTCATTCGCACGGAGCTCCCAAAGATAGCTGAAGTCATTGGTTCAACTGAAGGCAGTGTGCGACGCGTACATCACAACGTACAAACTGCACGTCGCGCCGCACATCTCCCGAAGGGCATTTTTGTCCTAATTTTTAGTGACGTTTTGCGAAACTATAAAAGGCCTATTCAGGCACAATTGTAAATAACTTTTCTCATTTTGAATATTTTTAAGAGCTTTTTGCTTGGAGACTAAGTTGTTCACCTCCATTTTGAAGAAGGTTTCAATCTAATTCTCTTGGTTAACACTTGTGTGCTCAAATTGAATCTACAACTTGAGATTCAGCTCTAATGGAAGAGATTTTGACTTACCCAGCTGGTATCTCTTTCTCTCTTGCTATGAGTGGTTAAATTATCTTGTCTAAGGGTGTATTTGTGATGGGTGCTTAACAAATGGGTATGGGTGTTATTTATTCTTTCTTATAATTGCATAATTGACATGGGTCTAGTAATTTCACCAAATTTTTAATCCTCAAATTAGTGGTTTCAAACGTTAATTTTCATTACTTGACTATGTGATTGCTTGAGAAAGGATCTCATGGTTTCGGATGTGAAATTACTAGTGGGAACTTGGAATTCCACTCAGATTCGAGTCTAGAGATAGCTCTTATTGACGGAATTACCCATTTAAGGGTCTAAGCTAGAGATAGTGTGACCTCCCCAAGCTTAGATTGGTTTGTTTTTGATCATACCGATGATTCTCTAACCGAGATCATCGGATATGAGATTGTTGATCAAGAGATAAGAAATTCTTACCCATGACCAATGTTACTTATATCATTAAGCGAGAATAGGCATGAATTGATAATCACCCTATCTCATAACTAAAGCCCCATTGGATATGCATCCCTAGTCATCTAGTCAACTTGGTACACCCACTTTCATTTTATTGCTTTTTAATTGAATTGTGATTGTAGTGACAATATTCCAATTTCCCCATCCTTTTACTTGTTATTTGTAGCATTTATGTCACTCCCCAAGGTTATCCCCTGGACATAACACGGGACTTGGGACCGCAAGTTCTCTAAGCTAATCCCTTGGTCATAGCATACTCAAGCATAACAAATAAAAGCGGAAGCATAAAAGATAAATCAGGAATAACATAAATAGGTAATCAAGTCAAAAGAAATACAAAATTGGGAAAGAGACTCGAACACTGTCTATGTCTGAAAAGCCTTTACATGACATAAGGAGTTGCTAGGACAAGACCCTTGCTAACTCAAAATACGGCAGTAAGGAATTGACACAAACTAAAACATATCTAGTCCTCGACCTAAGAGGACTAACCAATAGATGACATAAAAGTGTCCTGGAAGCTCTAGACATGTGTCTGGAAAGGAACACCTGAATCTGCATCATCAAAAGATGCAGCACAACATATGCATCAGTACATAGGATGTACCGAGCATGCGAGTAATGCATGAATCATGATAAAAATAGTTTAAAACATGCTTAAGAGTGAACTTGTCACATAAATAAAGAACATGAATAAATATCAAGATATAAAACATGAAACATGAAATAAAGCTTAAGTTTCATAGTATAGAATCATATAACTTCATAGCTTGAAAATAAACATGTGGAAGTTTCTCTTAACCGACATTAAACCATGCTGAGCTACATGGAGTCCAATTTCATGTACCCCCACTGAAAAGAGTTGTCCTAACTGGCCAAAGTTAGAAGCATTTCATACCAGGATCCTGTCATGATAAGCCACAGAGGGCAACCTACGGTGGCAACGTAGTTTTGGACATGGTTTATCTGAACCCTCGTCTCTCGGTGCTAAATACTACTCCCAAAACATATAACATGAGCTCATATACGTGTGACATATCTGATTCCAAACTTGTTCATAACATGTTCATACCCCAGATCGTCATACTACTCATGAATTAGGGTTTATAAATCGATTCATTAGCATTGATGGAACATCGGGTGTCTTGTATTGCATAATACTTCATAACTTGTGATATTTGCATACTTCATGACTTGTAAAAATTTCCATGGCTCTAGTTCAATTTCATAATATATATATTTTCATAGAACATAGGAACTAGGCATGCACATGCTTGGGAATCCATGAAAAAAACATGCCATCAAATCCAATTTTCTTAAATCAATTTCATGCACGTAGGAATCACCATGATTAAACTTAAACTCATAAAATAGGTGTTCATATGTAAAAACCCATGTAAAATCATGCAATTTAGTAGTAATTTTATAATCAAATCATGAGAAGATCATATTTAGCAAAACCCATAAGAATTGGATAAGAAATTCTTACCCATGACCAATGTTACTTATATCATTAAGCGAGAATAGGCATGAATTGATAATCACCCTATCTCATAACTAAAGCCCCATTGGATATGCATCCCTAGTCATCTAGTCAACTTGGTACACCCACTTTCATTTTATTGCTTTTTAATTGAATTGTGATTGTAGTGACAATATTCCAATTTCCCCATCCTTTTACTTGTTATTTGTAGCATTTATGTCACTCCCCAAGGTTACCCCCTGGACATAACACGGGACTTGGGACCGCAAGTTCTCTAAGCTAATCCCTTTGTCATAGCATACTCAAGCATAACAAATAAAAGCGGAAGCATAAAAGATAAATCAGGAATAACATAAATAGGTAATCAAGTCAAAAGAAATACAAAATTGGGAAAGAGACTCGAACACTGTCTATGTCTGAAAAGCCTTTACATGACATAAGGAGTTGCTAGGACAAGACCCTTGCTAACTCAAAGTACGGCAGTAAGGAATTGACACAAACTAAAACATATCTAGTCCTCGACCTAAGAGGACTAACCAATAGCTGACATAAAAGTGTCCTGGAAGCTCTAGAATTAGGGGTTTTGGGCACAAGGGTGAAAGAAATCCATTGTTGATTACCCACATACCTTGATTGAAGATAACCCGCCCGAATTGGAAACACTTAGGAGGCTTGAACTTGGAGCTTGAGACTTGAAGCTTGGAGAATAATTTCCCTGTTTGGGAGAAGAGTGAAGTAATGAGAAGGAACTTAGGCTAATGAGAGTGAAAACCCTTCTTGAAATAGTCAAAACGACATCATATACGAGTTAAAAGAGTGGTTAATGACTAAAATACCCTTGGGACTTAATTAGGAAAAAGTTGATTTAAATCTCAGTTTCAGGTTCCACGAGTGGAGTCTACGACTCGTAGACCTAACCACGACTCGTAGACCTAACCACGACTCGTGATTCCTTCTCTTGGAAACTGCCCAAGATTTTCGGCTGCTGAAAGTTCCTTACGACTCAAATTGATGACTCGTGGAAGCTTCCACGAGTCATAGGACCAAGTCGTGGGAATCAGGGGACCTGACCACTCTATGTCTGAGTACCACGGGTTGGTTCCACGACCAGTGAAAACTTCCACGAACCATGAACCTGACTCGTGGTTCTCAAACCTGAGGATAGTCTGCAGGACTGGAATCATGAGACACTTCCACGACTCATGGAACCACCCACGGCTCGTGGACTTGACCTGTGATCCCTAGAAGTTCAAAACTTTCTGCAAGTTCTGAATTTAAAAGCTGGATCGGTTTCAGGGGTGTTACAATATATCTCCCTTGGGATCATTCATCCTCGAATGAAGACTAAGCAAGGGAAACTGAAGAGAAAATAGCCCAACCAGCAACAAAACATGGAAATCAAGGAATAAATATGAAAACTAAACTTTTCAACTTAAAACATGGTTAAATCAACTCCGAAAACATTAATGCATGTTAGGATCATGAGAGTAACTAATGGAACAAGATCGGAGTAACATACTAGAGATGAAACTATTACCTCAAGCTGGAATGGAATCGGAAGGAAAGAGATTGGGATATTTAGCTCCTTCAATAAGGTGATTTCTCCAAAGAACCTTTACCGAAGCAACTTCCTTGTTTCTCAACCTCCGAATCTGATGATCAAGGATCTCTACGGGAACATTCTAATAGATTATACTAACCTTCATACCCACATCCTCCAAAGGGGAAATCAAGCTCGGATCACCAACACACTTCTTAACCAAGGAAACATGAAAAATGGGATGAATCACTTCCAACTCTGATGGCAAATCCAACTCACAAGCAACCTTACCAACCTTCCTACGTATCCGATAAGGACCTACAAAATAGGTAGTAACCTTCCCTTTCTTGCCAAATCTCATAACACCATGAATGGGTGACACCTTTAAGAAAACCCAATCATCAACTTCAAATTCCAACTCCCATCTCCTCACATCCGCATAAGATTTCTGTTGATTCTGAGTGGTCTTCAACCTCTCCCTAATAAGCTAAACATTCTCCATAGTCTCATGAACCATATCTGGACCAATCAAGGCTTCCTCACCTACCTCAAACCAACCAATAGGAGATCTACATCTCCGACCATAAAGTACCTCATACGGAGCCATCTTGATGCTAGAGTGAAAATTATTGTTGTAGGCAAACTCGATAAGAGGTAAGTGATCATCCCAATTATCTTTGAAATCAATCCCAGACGCTCTGAACATATCCTCCAAAGTCTGAATAGTGAGCTCTGCCTGGTCGTCTGTCTAAGGGTGAAATATTGTGCTAAGCTTCACCTGGGTACCAAGACCTTTCTGAAACGATCTCCAAAACTGCGATGTAAACTGAAGACCTCTATCAGAAATGATAGAAAAGGGAACACCATGCAATCGAACTATCTCCCAAATGTAGAGTCGGGCATAATCGGTTGCTGAATCGGTAGTCTTAACAACAAAGAAGTGGGATGACTTGGTCATCCGGTCGACAATCACCCAAATGGAATCATGTTGCCTTCCAGTACGAGGCAAGCCAATAATAAAGTCCATATTGATTGTTTCCCATTTCCGAGTGGGAAGGTCAATAGCTTGAATCATGCCACCTGGCCTTTGATCCTCCACTTTTATTTGTTGACAGTTGGGACACTTAGCCAAAAACTCAGCTATGTCCCTCTTCATACCATTCCACTAAAAGACTCTCCATAGATCACGGTACATCATAGTAGCACCCAGATATATGGAATATCTAGAACTGTGAGCCTAAGTCAGAATCTATTTTCTGAACCCATCAACATCTGGCACACATAAGAGACCCTGATAACGAAGCACACCATCTCCCCCTTGGGAGTAAACCTCCACCCGCTGCTGATGAACTGCACCCTTAAGCTGAAGTAGAATGGGATCCTTGTCTTGCTTTGCCTTCACCTCAGCTACCAAAGATGATTCAACACCATTTTGTACAATCACACCACCTTCTGTCGAGTCCATAAGGGGAACTCCCAACTGAGCTATCCTATGACCCTCCTTAACCAATTCTTTTTTCCCATATTCAACGGAAGACACACTTCACATGGACAGTCTACTCAAAGCATCCGCCACGACATTGGCCTTACCCGGATGGTAAAGCACACTCATATCATAATCCTTAAGGAACACAAGTAATCTCCTTTGTCGCAAATTCAATTCCTTTTGAGTGAACACATACTGAAGACTCTTATGATTGGTGAATACATCCACATGCACCCCATAATAATGTCTCCAAATCTTCAAAGCAAAAAGACCACAGCTGCTAACTCAATATCATGTGTAGGATAGTTCTTCTCTTGAGTCATAAGTTGTCCCAAAGCATAAGCAATCACCCTACGACGCTGCATCAAAACACAACCCAAACTAATCCTAGAAGCATCACAATACACAACAAAATCATCTAGGCCGTCGGGTAGAGCTAACACTGGAGCTGTGGTAAATCTAGTCTTCAATTCCTGAAAGTTCTTCTCATATAAGTCGGACCACTAAAATTTTATCTTCTTCTGAGTCAATCGGGTCAAAGGGGAAGCAATGGAAGTAAATCCTTCCATAAACCTCCTATAGTGACCAGCCAAACCCAAAAAGTTCATAATATCAGACGGGGAAGTGGGTCTAGGCTAGTTCTTTACTGCCTCTATCTTTTGAGAATCAACTCGAATACCATCACTAGTCACAATATGACCCAGAAAGGCAACTGACTGCATCTAGAACTCACATTTGCTAAACTTAGCAAACAACTGTTTATCCTTAAGAGTTTGCAACACAACCCTCAAGTGGTCTGCATGCTCCTCCTCACTCCGAGAGTAGATGAGGATATCATCAAACATAATCACAAATAAATCCAAATATTGCTTTAACATGCGGTTCATCAAATCTATAAAAGCTGCAGGAGTATTCGTTAGACCAAAAGACATAACAACAAACTCATAATGACCATACCGAGTCACGAAGGCTGTCTTTGGAATGTCACACTCTCTAACACGGAGCTGATGATAACTAGATATAAGGTTGGTCTTGAAGAAGAAACTAGTACCCTGAAGCTGATCGAACAAGTCATTAATCCTGGGAATGGGATATTTGTTCTTGATTGTGACCTTGTTTAACTGATGGTAGTCAATACACATTTTAAGAGAGCAATCCTTCTTCTAAACAAACAAAACTGGGGAACCCCATGGAGAAATGCTAGGCCTGATAAAGCCCTTATCGAGAAGATCCTTCAACTGATCTTTTAATTCTTTAAGTTTTGCGGGAGCCATTCTATAGGGAGGAATAGAGATAGGGTTCATATCTGGGAGAAGATCTATCCCAAAGTCTATGTACCGCTTGGGAGGGACTACAGGTAAATCCTCAGGAAACACTTCTGGAAACTCATTCACAACAGGAACAGACTGAAGGGGTGGGGTTTCAAACTCTGTGTCCATAACCCGCACTATGTGATAAACATACCGCTTTAACATCATCTCCCTAGCCTTAAGATAAGATATGAAGCAACCTTTTGAGGAAGGGGGACTACCTTACCATTCTAAAATAGGTTCATTAGAAAACTTGAAAATGACCACACGAGTACGGGAATCAACAGAGGCATAACATGCATACAACCAATCCATGCCAAGAATGACGTCAAAATCAGTCATCTCCAACTCTACTAGATCCACTGAAGTGACCCTATGAAGGACTGAGATAGGGAAATTTTAGTAGATTCGTTTGGCTAAGACTGATTCACCAATAGGAGTAGAAACACAAAAGGGTTCTAAAAGTAATTTAGAACAAACTTCAAACTTGCATGCTACATAAGGGGTCACAAAAGATAAGGAATCACCGAGGTCCAATAAAACATACACAAAGAAAGAGAAGACTTTCAACATACCAGTTACAACATCTGGGGAACCCTCCTGATCCTAACGAGAGGATATAGCGTAAAGGAGGTTCTGGTGCTGACCACCAGAACTAGAAGCTGTGCCCTGCTGGGCTTGTCTACCTCCTGAAACTGATGGGTTAGACAGAGTCCTACCACCTCCCTACCCCTTCTTAGCTGAAGGGCAATCTCTAATCAAGTGTCCATCCTGTCCACACCCAAAGCATGCACCCGTGCGCAAATGACACTCTCCTGGGTGATTCTTCCCACACTTGCTACAACTAGGATGGGAAGGTCCCTTAGCAACACTTCCCTGAGAATGGGAAAAGGAGCCAGGTCCTCTACCACCCTGATCATGATAAGGGCTTTGAGCCTGGGTAGGAGCACAAGCAGAAGAATGCATATATCCTGATGACTTCTTCTAGAAAGAAGACCGATGTCTATCTCTGGACCTGTGAGGACTAAAACCTGATCCCTCAGATCTAGCTCTCTTTTTCTCCCTCACCATCTCCCTTAGATTTTCACCCTCAATCTATTGGGCATGAGTCATAAGTCAGGAAATGTTCATATCACTCAATAGAAAAGTAGACCTACACTCTTTCTTCACCGTATTAGAAACCCTATAGATGAACTTGCTCATTTGATCATGCGGGTCAGTTACCATGGAGGAAGCATATCTACAAAACTGAGTGAACTTCAGACTATACTCTTGAACCGACATCGATCCCTGTCTCAAGTTCACAAATCGCCCCACCTTCGCTTACCTCAACTCTCGGGGAAAGAACCTATCAAGGAAGGCCCTCTCAAAACACTCCCAAGTCATGGGGACCGCGTCCCTCACCCTATCCTCTTTCCATTGGGTGAACCAAATGTGAGCTACATCCTTGAGTTGGTAGGAAGCAAGCTTCACAGAATCAACACCAACCACTTGCATAACCTCTAAGATCTTCTTCACTTCATTAATAAAGTTGAGCGGGAACTCACTCACTTTCGAACCCCAGAATTCAGGCAGGTTCATATGGATAAAGTCACGAAGTCGGGCCGCTACTCCACCTTGAGGATTAACTGGGGAAGAAGACTACTGATAAGACTAAGTGGCCAAGGTCTGGGCTAGAAAATGAATGGGATTCCCGAACTCCTCATTCATGACATCAGTGACAAGAATAGGAGGAGCAACATTCTGAGCGGCTTGGGGAGGCATAACACATCGAGGAGGCATAATCTGAAATGTACAAGATGAGGATTAGAGGAGCATAAAAGTTAAGCTCTATCGCACTTGAATTGGAAAGACTTAGGAGGCTTGAACTTAGAGCTTGAGACTTGAAGCTTGGAGATGAATTTCTCTTTTTGGGAGAAGAGTGAAGTAATGAGAAGGGACTTAGCCTAATGAGGGTGAAAACCCTTCTTGAAAGAGTCAAAATGACATCATTTAGGAGTTAAAAGAGTGGTAATGACTAAAATATCCCTGGGACTTAATTAGGAAAAAGCTAATTTAAATCTCAGTTTTAGGTTCCACCGGTGGAGTCTACGACTCATAGACCTAACCACGACTCGTGATTCCTTCTCATGGAAACTTCCCAAGATTTCAGGCTGTTGAAAGTTCCCTACGACTCAATAGTACAACTCATGGAAGCTTTCATGAGTCGTAGGACCACGTTGGGGAATCAGGAGACCTCACCACTCTCTGTCTGAGTTCCACGGGTTGGTTCCACGACCCGTCAAAACTTCCACGAACCGTGAACCTGACTCATGGTTCTCAGATCTAAGGATGGTCTGCAGGACTAGAATCATGAGTGACTTCTATGACTCGTGGAACCACCCACGGCTCGTGGACTTGACTCGTGATACCTGGAAGTTCAAAAATTTCTGCAAGTTCTGAGTTTAAAAGCTGGATAAATTTCTGGGGTGTTACAATTTACCCTCACTTTGAACTCAATTCTGTACAATCTCTATTTAGCTACTCCAAGTCCCTTGGGTATGACCCTGACACTCGTTGGGATTATAAATTTTATTTTGCTGCACTATCACTGTGACCTCCAACTTTGGAGAGCACGATTTGAGCATTCATCACAACCCAATGCTCAATATGTCCAGTATTAGACACGTCCATACTACCCTACTTCACCAACATACCACCCTCAATCTCCACAAATGCCACATTCTTTCTATAACACACATCTAACATATCACTCTCTACGATCACCACAATATTCCTAAAATAATGCGCTTTAGCCCAACATTGAAAGGAAGCCTCCCACGGCCTTTACCAAACTAGCAGAACCACTAACTAAACTTTATGAAAGGCTAAAAGTAGCAAGGATCCTTCATCCAATAAAGGAAAATTTTGTTAATACTTCAACCAAGTGGTATGATTTGAACTAACGGCGCGCTTACCACTCAGGAGTAGTCAGGCATAACATCAAGAACTGTATCACCCTCAGACATAGGGTCCAAGACCTAATTAACAACAGAGTGATAGTTTTTGTAGATGCTCCACCAAGTGTGAACAACAATCCGCAGCCCAATCACGAGAAGTAGTCCCTTGGCATAAATAGTTGCAAAGAAGAATGAAAGTTTCTTAAAAGTTGCACTTTTGGCATCCTTCAGCCTTGCATTAAAAGTTATTGCTTTCTTTCCTTGTAATCTCACTTTATTGCTTTCTTTTCATGTAATTGCACTTTATCATTTTCTCTCATTTGTAATCGTATGTTATTGTTTTCTTTATAATCACACTTTTATTTGAGGCCTGAATATGTTTGACCTGAATTCCAAAGAATGGGATAGGTAGGCAGCCTATGTCAGCTTTGATCACCCCTTTGGCCTTCCTATAGGATAGGATTTTCAGTCCTCCCTCCAAAGCTAGAAAAGAAAGGAGCTCTCTCTTTTTTCTAGCCTTCTTTTTATTTTAAAGGCATATAGTGCGTTCTCACTTTTAGGGGGAACTCAAGTAAAAATCTAGTACAAGGAGGAAGCAAAAGACTAGATACCAGGTATGAAACAAAGTATGACTATAATAAATCATAGAGCAGTGGGGAGCATGCCCATCCCATTAGATATCATTTGAGCTTCCCCTTTCCTAAGATCCTGGACGTTGTACTGACGCATGAACTTGGTTACTGGTTTGACCATTTGTTGGCAAGAGGAAAGGTCTGTTCATTTGTCCAGAAATATGTTTTTGGCCTATCTATCAATTGAAAAAAATTCAATTTTCCTCAAAAGAAACGAACTATGTTTAACTTGATTCCTCGCTTAACAGTATACATAGGTGCAACAATGGATTGGTCATATTCCCCATAAACTTTTCATTTCCCTTCATAATGGAAAATGGGGAAGAATTTTTGAGAGGATCTCAAAAATTCCACAGAAGATGGCATTTGCTACAAGATTGAATACAAGAGTTCATAGAAGATGAAACAAGGGAGGAGTTTTTGAGAAAATCTTAAAAATGTCACACTAAAAAAGATCACAAGCTGCAAGAATGATTCAAATATTATTCTATGCTCTACACTGGGGCAAACATTTTGAGGAAGGTCCTCAAAAATTTCACGAGTGTTGCACCCCGAGATCGGATGAGTTTACAAATCAGACGCAGGAAGGAGCAACATGAAAGCAGGTTGATGTGAGGCTAAAAGTACAAATATTTAATCATTATTTGCCTCACATTTAGTCTTTTCATTGTCATTTTTGAGAATTGATTTTATGAATTATTCTTATGATGGGTATTTTATTTATAGAAATAAAGTGGTGTGAAGAGGAAGAAATTTGGAGAAGAAATGAATTAAAAATGAGCAAGCAGCATAATAGATTAAATTTAATATTATATTAATCTTTATATATAATGAAATATATGCAGCAAAGTGAATTGGAATTTGGAACGAGATACATGCCACTTGGCAAGTTATGAAGACCATAGACAAAACCCATAAAAAGAAGCAACTGGAGAAGCAGCTGGGGCAGTGTGGATAATTGTTACCGCGTTGGATAATGCAACGTCGAAGAGAATTTGTCTGAATTTGATTTCTCCTAATTTATTTTAGACTCAGTGGTTTTATTTGAGGCTTTTTTCTACACCTATAAATGTCTCATATGAATGATTTTTATATAACTTTTGACCTACGAAGAGCTAGGAGCCGCTGTGAAGGCCGGAGATAATTGGTTTTATCTTTCTTCTCCTTTATTATTCATTTTTATATTCTTATTTGGATGAATTGTTGTAATTGCTCCATGTCTATGTGTAGTTTGACTTTTCGTTCTAGGATTATAGTAGCTTACTACATGATTGTTTAGTAGACGATTTATTCGATTAAATTTATTTAACATATTAGTTGTTCTTATGTTCTTGTGCATACTATTTTAATGTCTGGCCAATATTTGAATAAATGGGTAATTCTCATGTAAACGGACCAAGGGAACATAAGAATAGGACGAAGAACATGGGGGATAAGATCATATCTGGCTTGATGTTAGGGTTGATTTGCGGTTAGTATAGCGATATACCAAGTCTTCCTTATTCGGTTGCAAATGGGATGATAATGTTAATGCATTTGAATTAGATCCTCACATTCCCACTCAACGATGAAATTGTGAGGCTAATTTGAATAGGCTATTAGAGAATGACCATTCCAAAATTATAAAATTAACCCTAACATCAACAACTAGATATCACGACCCAATTTTTCAGGTCATGATAGTACCTACAACCCCCAAGTAGGCGAACCAATCCCCAGAGCCCAAAACGGTTAGTAATGGGCTACTACCTAACTAATACGCACAATAAGAAGAAATAAGCAAAAGCAGAATATTAAGATAAAGACTACGCGGAAGAAAATAACCCGAATATATAATCATAAGGAAACTACACCAAACCCTAAGACTTGGTATCGATAGTACAGAAGCTTCTAATAGAATAAAAGTTCTAGAAGTAACAAAATAGAATATACAACTGTCTCTGAATAAATAAAGAGTAACAGTACAAAAAATAGGATGTGGTCAAGCCCCGGTCGTCAGGCGCTCACCCTAGTCTCGAATATCTAAAAGCTACATGAGTCACCATGCGATCAACAGTGACAACTCACACTAACATCTGCACCAGAAATATGCAGAAGTGTAGTATGAGCACCAATTGCTAAGCAACGGGTACCCAGTAGGCATCATCGGCCGACTGAGCACATATAATATATAAAATAATAATAAGGAGAATACAAGGGAAGTAGTCACAGAAATAAAGAGTAAGCACAAGGAAACTAGCATGTAGAGAAGACAACAAGAATACAACCAGACTACGCTAGCCACAAAAGATGTACATATACAGAAACATAGGTGAAAGAATTAAGAACACACCTGGGATCCTTGCAACAACACTATATAAACAGAGAGAGTTTAAATACAAAGGGCATTATACCGGTAACCTCAAGTAAAAAGAGAAAGAAGGGAATCAAGCTAACATATTCAATCTGGAAGCAATGTGCAAACAAATCATGCTAAAAACGCGACTACCAGATAAGCATGGACATAAAACAGTCTCTCAAGTGCAACCCTAGGATGGAATAACTAAGCCACCAAGAACCGAGATCCACTAACCAAAATCACGACATAGAATAAATCCAAAAACCCATAACCACTCAAAAGGCTATATAAATCATGCCTCAACAATATAAGTCCCACTAGCCTCTCAATAATCTCAGTCCCCTAAACTGGAAAGAAACCACTAATTCGCTAAAGGCCAAAGGTCATACCATACTCTATAGTATGAAAGGAGTAATATAATCTACCTATAGTCCCAACGGCTACCCATACAACTGAGGAACGCAATCAAGTGAAAACAAACCCTCCGGTCGCCCATACAATTGGAGCGTACACTGAGCACACAACAAACAAGGGTGGAATCCTTATGAAATATGTATGATGATGATTATATAATAGAACCAGGTTTGATGAGAGTGCCGTAGGTTACCCCCTCCGATACATAAAAGGCCCAATAGAGGCAAGATCCATAGAAGGACGCGACCCGTATACCTCAACTCTACTGCATACCCCTCCCTCCTAGCACACTCGTCAGCCCATAACCATTGGCCTAAGAATGACAGGTTCCATGGAGGTCTACTTGTAGACCACATACTAAAACCGTGAAATCTCAATATACATCTAAAAAACTGAAGCCTCGTAGTACGTGCCTAGAATCAAACCGGGTCTAAAAGAGTAATCAAGTCTGAAAATCCCTAAATCGGGTGTTTGGCACGTATTTGGGTTTAAGTATATAGTAAAAACATGTCTAGCACCCAGCCCCATCGATCCTAGTATTAGTGTGAAATCAGTGATAAAATCATCGAAATACCCTCTTTACACCAAGATGTCCTGTAAAATTAGTTCCAAAACCCTTATATAATCACTTTACTGAAAATGGGCCCTTGGCGCCATGCAAAGTTTAGAAAACCATTCAAAGTAGGCCCAAAGTAGAATTAGTAGTAAAACATGCAGAAAGATCATTTGTATGAGTGGTATGCTCGCAAACAATAGGTTCGCCCAATGGCTCACAACAATTCCTATCTACCCTGCACATGCACCATCGGTTCAACAAACAAAAATAGCCATACTAAAGCAATATCTAGATGTCTGGGACTTGTAGACATTCCAAAATATCCCGTTCTCTATGGTCCAGAGGCATATACAAAGGCCACACGGGGTCACAAGGGTAATATAATAATACTACACGAATACTACAATCAACATAAGAAATAAATAGACAGAAAAGGGCAAACAAGGTCTGAGGGTACCAACCTAGAAAACTTACCTAAGAAAGGTAATTAATCCAGTTATAGCCTATATACGCTGAGTCTAGGTCGCGAAAACCATAACCTAACTGTCGTCCAATGACTAGCTGCTGGAACGATGTCGTCTAGGCTCGAACTGCTCCAAGAAGCTTTAATTTGCGAAAACACTATCAACACAATAATCTACACGTCAAAAGGAAAGCAACTATACCCATAATGCTAGAAACATAACCGAGTTAAAATTTGGGTCACAAGTGGGATCGTGGGCCCCGTAACCCGAAACTGGAAATGAAAAATACCACAGTGTTCCCCACATTCCCAGGAGGACATGCTCAAAAATTGAGCAGAAACAGACCATAAAAAGTGCTCAAAACATCCCAAGAAACAAAAGATTTAAAGAATGAAATTCGTGGAAGAAAAGAAAATTAACAAGAGACTTACCCAATTTAGAAGTCAATTAATGGTCAAGGATCGATAAAATGCAAGCCTTCCAATAGTTGGGTTGATCAAGGTTGAGAAATGGAGTTTGATGAGCTTTTAACCATGGAGAAATGGAGTTTTATGAGCTTTTAACCATGGAGAAATGAAGTTAGATGATGGGAGAAAAATGATGTAGAAAAGAGGTTGCCAACACTTTAAAACTACCCGCACAGGCATAGGTGCGCCTCAGGAAGGTGCAGATGTGCTGGTGCAACGACACCTCAGGCAGGCGCACGTTTGCCTCAGGCAGGTGCAGGTAGGCCTCAGGCAGGTGCAGGTGTATTGGTGCAATGACACCTCAGGCAGGTGCAGGTGTGCCCAAACAACAACAGCAACATGCCAAGGCAGATTTTTCAAGCGGTGGGCCCCTGGGAACGCATTCGGGGTCCCACGAACACAAACAAGCTAAGTTATTAAATTAGAAACAGCGTTCTGGTTCCAATCGAATCGACAAAAATCCCATCAGAGGTCGATTTAATGAAAAGTGGACCCCACGCCCAAAAATTAACCTTTAGGCCAACTATTCCTAAAATGGAACCCTAGGGATGAAATCAAGTCCGGAAGCCTCGGGACCCAAACTAATAGTCCCTCCAGCGTAAACTTGACATTCTGAAGCTAACAACGCTAACAAAATGTTCATTTGAGGCTGTCTTCTCCAAATATTGATCAAAGTCAACCAAACAAGCCCAACTAGCCTGAAAACACAGAACGAGAGAGAATTCCAAGCTGAATAGCTCCCGGATCCCGACCAAAGGTCCAACTAGACCAAAGTCCACGCTCCGGAGATAATAAAATTATCAAAATTCGATTTTGAGCATGATTAAAAAAAATGTTGACCAAACTAAACAATTTCCAAAGTTCAAAGCTCTAAAAGAAGGAACGTCCATAAAGACCAAACAAACAGCCCAGACAACAAATTATCGGTCCCAACAAGCCATAAATAACTTGAGGCCGCTATAGGAAAGCTCTAACAGTACAAGGAAAGTGAAAATGCGTAAATGACCAGAAGGGTCATTACATCATCCACTACTAAAAAGACTTTCATCCCCAAAAGTCAAGAAAGAAGAGAAGAACAGAGGCTTAACAACCGCGGATATATAGCTCGCACTGCTCTCTCAAACAACTCGGGTAGCCTCCTCGACCGGACGACACCCAACAGAACAAAACTAAAGAAAAGCAACCAAGCCTAAATTTCACTCTAGCCAAGCTAGATCCCAACCTTAAACTCCAAAACTCCAAGGACCGTCCAACCAAATTAACCCTCAAGAATCTCAACCAGAAACACCTACACAACACTTAAACTAGAGAACCAAGTCGATCGACATACATAACTCGAATTCTCAATACCACAACCAAGTTCACCCATAAAGTCACCAACCAAAACTCTAACTTATGAACTCACTGATCCTAAAAAAAACCCATTATTCTGACCTGAATCCTTTTGCATAAAAAAGCATGAAGCTTCAAATAAGAAGAACCCTCGATCCACCCTTAACACATCAACTAATGTATCGACGCCTATAGTTCCCGTTATACTCCACCATGAACAAAGCCACCTTAATACACAAACTCTATCAAGCCGAGCCATAACATACTAGTCTTTTGACATCCAAAGTACTAACCCAAAGCACATTTTCGAAAACTATAGTTGTTTTACCCCGACTGACCATCAACCAATGGATGAACTCTTTGTTAGGACCAACCTCGTTACCTGAACCCATCTGAACCACCCTTCTGAACTCGATTGAAGCTTGGACACCAGGGTTGGAAAAGGCATTTATGTGAACCCTGTGTCGATGGAGAACCTTCTGACTATAGTACGAACCCAACCTTGCTGAACTGTGCCAAGTCTAAACCGACTGGAAGCGAATAGACCAAGGGAACCTGCCCAAATGACCCAAAACATAACCAAGACCTTTCAAGAAGTGTGGTAAGCCCACCATAAAGCTCATAGTCATCAACTAAGCTCCAAGTCTTTTAAAGTACTGTTGCTGCTTCAGACACTCGAACACCATTAAGAAATCGGGATCACTTTACTAGCCTTGCCTTAGAAAGAAGTGCATTATACCTCGAATATCAAGCCAAAACACCCCGTAGGCAAAGGAAAGAATGTCAGGAACCTAAGGTCGCCATTTAGCTATGGAAAATTTGCATATACCTTCAACTCACCCCTCTAGGTCGAAACAATCGCTCTACTGCATCTGCATATAAACCAACAACTCTGAAGCATACAACATACCAAACTTCTAGTCCACACTGGCCGAGTCTAACCAACACTGCAATTCCACACAATAGATCACCACTCAGAGAGTCCATCAAATCAAGCTTTCAATACTTGGAATACAAAGGCGACCATCAAACGCAAGATACCATTCAAATTTTAATGGATCCTTATCGTCCTCAATCCGTACAACCTAATCACACATAATATACCACCGCTGAGTCTCAAACTTATGCAACTGAACCTGTCCAACCAAGGTAGAACAAACCTCGTTCTTATCAAGAACATCGCTAAAATTTGGAATATCCAACCTAACTCAATTGTTGGCCATGGACTGGTTGTCCAAAGCCAACAACCACTCCAAAACCAAAGTAAAGAAGATAAGTTGATAAGCACTCCCAGCATTCCAGTACAAGGATGCTGCAACCAAAGTGAATTTTCCACGAACCATCTGATGTAACCTGCTAGACTATGATTCTGAAATCTAACTCCAATTACCAATCAATGCCCTTGTCAAACCTGTGAGTAGACGCATACGGTGCCGATGAACAATTAGGAACTGGGGCCAACTAGGCTCTGAATATACAATCTGTCAAATCCGTAGATGCTGCTGAAACTTGGGTCCCCCAAAGAGTATAACCAGGAAACTACAGTCGATGGAACAAGATCCCAATGGTAGTACTAGAAATAACAACTACCCCAATCTCATACTATAATGAAATCTTACCTCGAATTCATCTAAGGCAATGCCAGTGTAATCTGTATTCGGTTGAAGCAAGTTACCAACACACAAGCCAAAGCAAACCCATAGTCGTCACCTAGGTCAGCTACTAGAACACATACATACACATAAGAAGTCATCACCCTTCTTCGTAAACCAAATGAAACTTTTTCCAAGGATTCACTCAACTCCACAAACTCTTTCTCAAGAGACTCTGGAGCTGTTCTTTTTTCTCCCACAACCCTTATTGGAAACACTTGATACGACAGAACGAGAGTATGCTGAATGCCCAACTCAACTAAAATGCTATAGTCAAAACTTAGCCACAATTCCACAGTCAAACCTCAACCACCATGCTACAATCAAAAGGTCAACCAAAAGGCTATGGCAAATAACTCATCCCAACAAGTACTGGGAGAACAAATGAGAACATCTCAAATTGGACTTGAAGATGAAGGAAACAAGGAAAGTAACAAAACCTGCTCACTTTCTAAACCAACCAAACAAAGAGGGTCGATCCTAATCACCCAAGAAAACACAACCAACCAATTCTTACTAGCATAACTAGCACCACTCGACTTAATACAGAACCTCAATCTCTGGAACCACCACAGGTACCACACTAAACAACAGAAGGACCTCTAGCAACGCTAGATAATGGCCTAGGCAACAACCATCAAAAACCCCTAGAAAAGGAAGACACAAACAAACTTTAGAACCACAATGAAACTGGAAACGTGGCTAACAACACCTACCCATGAGTTACCACTCCGGGAAAACACCTCTTAAGGATAACTCACCCCATCCACTACTAAAGAATAATCTATCGGAAAATACACGCGAAAACACTACAACTCAAGTAGCTAAACAACTAAAGAAGTAGTAGATAGGCATATCAACAAATATATGAAAGAGAGGATAGAATCGCAAGAAGAGCAGTACTATCACTAGACGAAGGTAACAAAAGCCTTACCTGGTGCAATGACATTGGGAACCTCTACTTCTGGCCCATCAAGAGCGGCATCAAACTGATGGTGCCTACCACTGGACTGAGTAGTCAATGTTGAAGACCCAACCATCCCTCATCGGGGACAATATCTAGAATAATAACCAATTACCCCACAATCATAACAACCATGACAACTAGGATGTATGATCTCGGGACAATCCCTAACACAATGGCCATGCTCACCGTATTGAAAACAATTCCCACTGAATGAAGTCTGACAGGAAGGTCTCACTGAACCTGATAGGCCACCATGGCCTACACACCTTAAATGCAAACCTTGATGAACTTGACCCGTACCCTGTCCACTCTGCTCAATATGCACTACACAACCACCCTTTGGGCCTGTGGAGCAACTGAAACTAGTCTGCTAGATAAGAAGTAACAGAACCGAGCTCTAGTGGAGAATTCCCTAACTCGAGTTTGAGAACCTCAAAAACTATCTTGATAATGATGCTTCTTTCTAATTCCTCCGTATGCCTCACGACATAAACCCTCAACAGCCCAAGCATGATCAACTACCTAAAAGAAGGTCATCCCAATTGTAACCACGTGCTCGGTTTCCAAATAGAGCGGTGAAATTAATCCCCTAACAAAGCTCTTAACCCTATCAAACTCTGAAGGCAGGCCCTATCATTATGCCTAACCATCTCATGAAACCTCGCCTCATACTCCAATACTGACATAGAATCCTGTTGAAGAACTGGAGGCTCGACCCTAACTAAAGCACTGCTTGAAGAACCGGGTACTACCCTATCCTAGGGTACTAAAACACCCACCTGAGGATTCAGAGTCCTACCCATGGTTCCCTGAATAACTGGAGTTGCATGAAACCCTTCTGGTATCTGGGCTGGCCCCACACTCCCATGTGATACAACAAACGCTCACCCTAAAATCTTGGAACTAACAGAAGAACCAAAGCAACATGCACAAAAACCTCGACATCACCGGCTATCGTACTCGTCTTAGGGATCTAAGAAGGAATGAAACAAATAAAGTTCAAGAGTCGATAAAGCCAAGACACACGATAAGGAGCCAAGAAGATGAAACTTTTCCTAACAATTCCATGTAGCCTCTCACTGATAGGATACATGCGTCATCATACCGATTCGTGAGACTCTACTTAGACAGTTACTTCTATCCCATGACATCGGTGAAACTAAAGCTCTGATACAAAGCTGTCATAACCCGATTTCTCAGGTCATGATGGCACCTACAATCCCCCAGTAAGCAAACCAATCCCTGTAGCCCAGAACGGTTAGTAATGGCCTACTACCTAACTAAATACGCAAAATAAGCAGAAATAAGTGGAAGCAAAATATAAAGATAAAGACAACGCGGAAGCAAATAACCCAAACATATAATCATAAGGAAACTACACCAACCCCAAGACTTGGTATCGATTGTATAAAAGCTTCTAATAGAATACAAGTGCTAGAAGTAACAAAATAGAATATACAGCTTTCTCTGAATAAATAAAGAGTAATAGTACAAAAGATGAGATGTGGTCAAGCCTTGATCGTCATGCGCTCACCCTAGTCTCGAATATCCAAAAGTTGCATGAGTCTCCACGCGATCAATAATGATAGCTCATACTACTATCTACATAAAAAAGATGCAGAAGTATAGTATAAGCACCAATTGCTAAGCAACGGGTACCCAATAGGCATCACCAGCCAACTAAGCACATATAAGATATAAACATAGTAATAAGCAGTATACAAGGGAAGAATACACATAAACAAAGAGGAAGCACAAGGAAACTAGCATATAGATAAGACAATAAGAATACAACCAGACTACTCTAGCCACAGAAGACATACATACACATAAACACAAGTGAAATAAGAAGAACACACTTGGGATCCTTGCAACAACCATATATAAATAGAGAGAGTTTAAAGAGAAGGGTGGTATACTGGTAACCTTAAGTAAAAAGAGAAAAAAGGGAAGCAAGCTAACATATTCAAACTGGAAGCAATGTAAAAACAAATCATGCTTAAAACCCTACTACTAGATAAGCATGGAAATATAACAGTCTCTCAAGTGAAACCCTGGGATGGAATAAATAAGCCACCAAGAATTGAGATGCACTAACCAAAACCATGACAAAGAATAAATCTAAAAACCCACAACTTCTCAAAAGAGCATGTAAACTGCGCCTCAACAATATAAGTCCCACTAGCCTCTCAATAATCTCAGTTCGAACAACCAGGGCCTCAACATGCTAGAAACCACTAATCTGCTAACAGCCAAAGGTCATAACATGCTCTATAGTCTGAATGGAGTAATATAATCTTCTACAGTCCTAACGGCCGCCCATACAACCAAGGAATGCAGTCAAGTGAAAATAAACCCTCCGATCGTCCATACAACTAGAGCATACACTGAGCACACAGTAAACAAGGGTGGAATCCGAATGAAATATGCATGATGATGATAATATAATCGAACCAAGTATGATAGGAGTGTTATATATTACCCCCTCCAGAACCTAAAAGGCCTAATATAGGCAGGATCTATAGAAAGACGTGGCCCGTATACATCAACTCCACCATATACCTCTCCTCCTGGCACACTCGTCGGCCTGTAGCCATTAGCCCAGGAATAACAGGGTCCATGAAGGTCTACTCATAAACCACATACTAAAACCACAAAATCTCAATATATATCTCATAAATTATAGACTCGTAGTACAGGATCAGAATCAAACTGGTCTAAAACAATAATCAAGTCTCAAAATCCCTAAACAGGGTGCCCAACATATATCTGGGTCTAAATACATAGTAATAATATGTCTAGCACCCGGCAGCGCCGAGCCTAGTATCAGTGTGAAATCAATGATAAAATTATCAAAATACCCTCTCTACCCCAAGAGGTGTTATGAAAAATTAGTTCCAAAACCCTTCTATAATCACTTTAACAATAATAGGGCCTCGTGGCCATGTAAAGTTTAGAAAACCATTCAAAGTAGCCCCAAAGCCAAATTAGTAGTAAGACTTGCACAAATATCATTTGTATGAATGGTATGCTCATAATTAATAGGTTAGCCCAATGGCTCACAAACATTTCTATCAGCTCTGCACAAGCACCATCAGTTCTACAACACAGATAGCTAGCCTAAAGAAACATCTAGATATTCGAGACTCGCGGATATTTCTAAATATCCCATCATCTATGGTTCAGAGGCATATACAAAGGCCACACGGGGCCACAAGGGTAATATAGCAATACTACACGAATACTACAATCAACAGAAGAAATAAATGGACAGGAAAAGGAGAAAAAGGTCTGAGGGTACCAACCTAGAAAACCAACCCAAGTAAGCTAATTAATGCAGTTATAGCCTATATACGCAGAGTCTAGGTAGGGAAAACCATAACCTACCTATCATCCGATGACTAGCTGCGGGAACAACATCGTCCAGGCTCGTACTACTCCAAGAAGCTCATATTCATGAAAACACTATCAACACAATAGATTACATGTCAAAACAAAACCAACTATACCCATAATGATATAAACATAACCAAATCAAAATTTGGGTCACAAACAAGCCCGTGGGCCTCGCATCCCAAAACCAGAAGTGAAAAACACCACGGTGTTTCCCATATTCCCAGAAGGACATGCTCAAAAATTGAGCATTAATGGATAATAGAAAGGGCTCAAAATAGCCGAAGAATCAAAAAATTTAAAGAATGAAATTCATGGAAGAAAATGGAAATTAAGAAGATACTTACCCGATTTAGAAGTCAATCAATGGTCAAGGATCGATAAAATGCAAGTCTCCCAACAATATGGTTGATAAAGGTTGAGAAATGGAGTTTTATGAGCTTTTAACCATGGAGAAATGAAGTGGGAAGAGGGGAGAAAAATGATGGACAAAAGAGGCTGCCAGCACTTTAAAACTGCTCGCACAGGCACATGTGCACCTTAGGCAGGCGCAGGTGCTCCTCAGGCAGGCGTAGGTGCGCTGGTGCCATGGCACCTCAGGTAGGCGCAGGTGAGCCTCAGGCAGGTATAGGTGCACTAGTGCAACGGCACAACAGGCAGGTGCAGGTGCACCCCAACAATAACAACAACATGCCAAGGCAGATTTTTCAAGCAGTGTGCCCTCGAGAATGCATCTGGGGTCCTATGAACAAAAATGAGCTGAGCTATTCAACCAGAAATAACATTTTTGATCCAATGGAATTGACAAAAAATTCATCAGAGGTTGATTTAATGAAAAGGGGACCCCATGCCCAAAATCAACCTTTAGGCCAACTATTCTCAAAATGGAGCCTAAGGGATGAAATTAAGTCTGGAAGACTCAAGACCCAAACCAAAGGTCCCTCTAGCCTAAACTCAATATTTCGAAGCTAACATAGCTGACAAAATTTTCATCCGAGGTCGTAGTTTCCAAATATTGACCAAAGTCATCCAAACAAGCCCAACTAGCCTGAAAACACAGAATATGAGAGAATTCCAAGTTGAATAGCTCCCACATCCTGACAAAAGGTCAAACTAGACCAAAGTCCATGCTCTAGAGCTAAAGGAACTGTTAGAATTCAATTCTAAGCATGAATATCAAGAATGTTGACCAAAATCAATGATTTCCAAAGTTCAAAGCTCTCAAATAAGGAACGGCCATAAAGACCAAACAAAGATCCCAGGCACTTAACTATCGGTCCCAACAAGCCATAAATGACTTGGGGCCACTACAGGCAAGCTCTAATAGTAAAAGTGTAACACCCCAAAAATTCTAAGCTAAGACCCAAACTATTTAAATAAGAGTAATGATCATTTTCTTAGTGTGGTGAGATCTTCGGATGTGAATCATGTTCATAAGAAACTCCTATCAACAAGTTAAGTTGAAAGCACCCCAACTAAAGATCTTTTCATGTAAGACTAAACTAGGGTCAACTTTAAATGAAAATAACTCCTAAAATATGAAGAGTTAGGTGGTGTAGTACACACCAAATTAAAGGTCTTTGAGTCTTCTTTCAAAAGCCACCAACCGCATATTAATCTGAGTTGGAAGTAAGAAGTTATGCGTATTTTACTGCAGCACTATCAATGACCATGGACGAGATGATGACCCGTACAACAGAACCACAGTCCGTACTGTGACTCATGAAATCAGACCTAAGACTTAAAATTTTCACCATCAAAATCACTAATTGGTCCATGAACCATCAACCAAAACCATGCCTCGTAGTATGACCCGTGGTTTGTCAATTTTCAGCTTATCTTTCAGGTTTCCACGAGTGACTTCACGAGTCATCTTTTCGAATGATGGTCCATCCTGTAACTCATGGAATCACCTTCAGAGAACCCCCAAAACTCAAGGATAGAACCACGACTCAGTCAACAGTCCATCATATAGAACCACGATCCATCGAATAATCCATGGTTCGATATTTCGAGAATTTCAGCAGTTTTTAATTTAGTTTCTCAGGGGTATTTCAGACCATTCAATCTTTTTTTAGGTCCGACAATAAAGATTTAGAGGCTTATTTTATTAAGTAAAATACCTCCAATCTATCAGTTTTCCTCATTATTTTTCTCAAGTCTATTTCAAACAAGAAAAGAGCGTTCTTCTCCAAAGTTCAGACCTAGGACTTCTCCTCCAGGCTTCAATTTCGGATTTCTCTTTAGGGATCATCATCCACCAGGTATGTGGGATTTCAATTAGAGTTTCCTTTCACCCTCATGCCAAAAGTTCAGTTTTAAGTTATGATTTCTTCAAGTTATGATTCTAGGTTCTTACCCATGCAAGTGTTTTACTATGAATTTGGTCTCTTGAGGATCCTACATGACTACTACTCTTGTTAGAACGATTTCTACATGAATTCCTTCAATTAGATTTCAAAACCCTAGATTTTTGAAAAAGTGGATTATAGCTTGATTTTACCCAGCTATGCATGTTTTTACATAACTGAATTCCTCATGATATTATATATTCTCCGTATATGTTTAAGTGATATTGCATGAAGTTTTATGGATATTTTCTTAAATCCATGGAATTTAGATGAAACAGACTTAGCCTGGATTTACATCATCTTCTACATAAATTAGCTTCCTTTTCAAGAACTTAGAATGCAATTGTAGTATTTTCACATGAACTAACTTTTCTTTAGAATTTTAATCTACTAGCACTCAGTTTTAAAGCATGAAATTACCCAATTATCAACCTACAACTTTTCAAAAAAATAGAATGCTTTCAGTCTTAGTATTATAATGCATTCTCAGAATAATCAATATTTTAAGCTATCCAGTTACCAGTTCATTATATATTCAATTGGGAGTAGACTTAGTATCGAGTGGATGAAGGGATGAAGGCTCACCCATCAGTTTAGGCTGAGGACTTTAGTAGAAGTCCCTAAGTCCAAGAACTACAACGCCACCATAGGTTATCAAGGGGTCACCCGTCAGATAGGGCTTTAAAGCCTAGTCCTTTTTGGACATCAGATTAGTGGATCCACGCCAGAAAATGTTTGTACCTTGGCAAGGTATGAAGACCCTTCTAGCTAGGGTTACAGGTTAGCCCCATAGTTAGCTCAATTTAGGGTATGTCGGTTAATAGTAGCTCCCACAGTTCATACTCAGTTAGTGCATAACCTTTTAATCAGTTATTCAGTTCAATATGATTATATTTCATGTTATCTACTTGGTCATTGTATCAGTTCACCTATATTAGTATTTTCAGCATGCTCAATAGAAGGGACTGCCCTAAAGATTTATTTTAAACATGACTTTTGGCATGACTCGTGATTTTCATCTCACTTGCACCATTTCATGATTTATAGACATACATCATCTTTCCAGTTCATGGATTCCTAAGTAACAGTTTTACTTATCTTAAAATATTATGATCTGACAGTTACAGTTAAGAAACATGACTTACACCCTCTTCAGTAAAAGGGTTTATGTTTTGCAATTTTGACTTATGCACTTCACATGTTATTCTTAGTCCAGTTTTTAGCCATGCTTTTAATATATATATGTTTTCTCATGATTTCAAAAGTTAGTGCATTATCTCACATGCTCAGTACATTCAAAGTACTGATCAAATAGTTTTTTGTACTGCATCCTTTTTAAAATACAGGTTTTAGTGCTCGCTCCCAGGATCATGGTCAGACAAATCGCAGCCTCCAATTAGTATGGAATGAGTTCTCATTTTCTGGGAACTCTAGAAAATTAGTAGTTTTAGTAGTTAATTCTGTTATTATACATTGATGTAAGATAGTTGGGTATCATGTCCTGGCTAACTATAGTCAGAGTTAGTAGAGGCTTCATAGACAGTCAGTAACTCAATTGTATCATTTTTCAAATGAGTTGTATTTCAGTTTATAAAACTTTAGTTTATTACAGTGCTCTTGAAGAGCTCAGTATATGTTTCAGCTTCTGTATAAAGTTTTTTTCAATTTATATGTTTCTATTCAGTTGCTCATAAATTATGCCAGCATAAAGGGTTGACTTGGGGTCACTTATGGTTCTAGGTCCCGTGTTATGTCTAGAGTGTAGGCTTAGGAAATGACAAACTTGGTATCAGAGCATAGAGTTCAAGTGTCCTAGGGTGTCTCTGAAGCCCCGTCTAGTAGAGTCTTGCTTATAGTTGTATTGTGCACCACACTTACAATCAGGAGGCTACAAGGTATTTAGGAAATATTTCCCCTCTTTCATACTCCAAGTCGTGTAGTAGAGTTGTTCCTTATGGAACTTATGCAGATTCGTGTGTTAACCCAATTCCTCCAACCATGCCTCATCTTTGAGTTGGTGGAAACAATAAAGTTCAGATTCCTATTAGTGTGATGCTCTAAGATAGAGCCATTAGAAAGTTAATAGACTGCACAAGGTCTTGAGAGGATCCCACTTGTACATTAAGTTTACTAATTCAAAAGCATGTTCCATTTTCCACTTGAGAAGTTGGGCCTACAGTAGGGTGTGCTCTCAGACCCTCTTCAAGAAACTTTACTATGGATGGCACCTTAGCCATAAAGGTATGGTTCTTTAAGTGCTTGGGTAGTATATTTACTCAAAAGTTAAGTGTGAATGGAGATTTTATAAGCGATAAGTAGTAGAAGGACCCCAGAGCTACATGTATGACTTTAGAAGTATAGTAGCTATAATATGAGGATGGTGATACTCATTTTATGGAATTGACCTAGTAGGCACATAGTGTATTCAAAAAATTAAGTTGCTTCATTTTCAATGAGTATGGTAGTGCAGGTAAGACATATATATGACCCCTGGATTAATTGGTAAATTATTTCTAAGTCATGAGAGAAAGAAGAGGGCCTTAAGCATTAAAAAGGTAGATGTGTAACCAGAGTAGTATGTGGTTGCATGATGTTCAGGAGATTATAGACAAATGATGTTGAGTCCCTTAGCGTGGTTTTAATTCAGTTGATTTGGGTGGATGTGAACTTAAAATGTGATATTAGCAGACGAATAAGTAAAGGTCAGATCGCTAAGTGTTAGAAGAAGTAGTTCTATACACCATTAAGAGTATGAGTCCTCTAGTGAGAGCCTTAAGGGTAAAGACGAAGATAAGAGACGCCTCAGAAGGAGACCTAGACCGGGTTTTGCATCTTCAGTTATAGCCTATGAAAGAGTTTAGCATCCAAGGGTACAATGTTTCCATGACCTTACAAATGTTAGTTTATGATAGCCTACTTAGGGAGAGAGATCTGCAGAAATAGAGGGGTGACATTTGAGCTATGGGGGAGATGATCGAATCAAGAATCAAGTTGAGTATTGTGAATCAACCAGTATGGAATTCTAGAAAGGACTATAATGGGATATCAATCCATTCTTATTCTAGTGGATTTTATAGCACTTCAGTCAGGATGACAATATACTCAGACATATTTATGCCATATTCATGACTAAGTTCAGGCACTCCATAAAGATTTATGTCTATGCTCAAATCCTAAAAGAAACAGAAAATTGCTCCAGACAACAATTCAAATATTTCTCTATGATTTTATGAATCCCAGTTTTATACCATGAGACTCTTTATATATATATATGTAAATGCATGTCTCACAATATGCTCAGTTCTATGTACTCAGTTCAGCCCTTAACATATGCCTTAGTGGCTAATGAAATCATGTTACGTCATGTATATGCTCAGACCAGATTTCTTGAAAAGTTTGTGCGTATGATTTTCCTTGCTCTAACCATGCTTTATATGTCCAAGATGTGAGACACTCAGGCCTTTGTACTTGACTTCTCAAACCTCATCTTGATTGGATAGATCACGCTAGGTGTAAGTCAAGACCGATTAGTATTCCTCAAGTTGTGATGCTCATGCTCCCATTCCATTCCTTCAGTGATCTTGCGTTATATTTTCACAGAAATTAGTGGATGAAGCTAAGTAGTAGCCTAGATGGGAAGAAGTAGATTTTCCTCTCTTTGGTGCTTGCAGTTAAAGTTTCTAGATATGCTAGAGAGAAGGAGATGAGACTCAGGTAGTGTCAGCTATAAAGAATCCATAAGATGATCATAGTAATAGGCTTGAATGTCAGGGTGAAATATATATGGGCCTTTTCTTTATGCGACTGGTGACCCATTGATTAGAGATAAAGGTTAGTTGATTTTTGTGATAAGAAGGAATACCATTCTTGGGAGATAACTCCAGATGTAAGAGACTTAGCCGAGATAAGCTTCAACATGGTGAAATAAAGTAGTTAGACTCAGACCTTAGCATCTTTATGTGCACTGGTAAGAATTTTAATTGCAGATGGTAAATGTGGTGTTTAGAGGAGTTAGTGTAGTTGAAGTGTGTGCCTAAGCTTAAAAGTGGTCAACTGTATTGTTTAAGGCATGAATAGTCTTGTTCTTACTCCCTATTCAAGGTGCTCATACCTTATGTACAATAGCTTCAGCCAACAAGATAGTAGACTCCTCATATCATATTAATTCAAACCTGTCGGTAATCATTACTAAGGCCAGAAGGCCTTACATTCAGTTCAGTCCTTGCTAGTAAGTTCAGTCTAGAAGAGAATAGCTTTCTCGTACAGTTACTCCTCTCAGTTTTATGTTCCTTTTAGCTAACTACGATTTCTAAGAATGCGTTCCTTCTTTATTAGTTTCAGCTAAGTCCCTATTTTCACTCCAAACCAGTTATCATATTGGATACTCAGTTTCATGTCCTATCTGTGTTCTTATTTTCTTAGTATACATATATGCCTCATAAACCCAGCTCAGTTTATATTTCAGTCAGAAATAATTTACCATGTCAGTAATCCAGCTTTTAGAAACTCAGTTGGTGGGATGGCAACTTTTCCCCACAACCTCAGCCTAGTTAGTCTTCATTCGAGGATGAATGATCTAAAGGGGGAGATATTGAAATACCACAAAAATTCTAATCTAAGACCCAAACCATTTCCATAAGAGTAACGATAATTTTCCTAGTGTGGTGAGTTCTTTGGATGCGAATCTTGTTCATAAGAAACTCCTATCAACAAGTTAAGTTGAAAACACCACAAAAGAAGTTTTCATGTAACACTAAACTAGGGTTAACTTTAAACAAACATAACTCCTAGAATATGAAAATTTAGGTGTCCTAGTACCCAACAAATTAAAGGCCTTTGAGTCTTCTTGGCAAAGCCACCTACCGTGCATTAATCCGAGTCTGGAGTAAAATGTTATGTGTATTTTACTATAGCACTATCAGTGACTATGGACGGGATAACAAACCGTGGAACAGAACCACATTCCATACTCTGACTCATGAAATCAGACCAGAGACTTAAAATTTTCACCATCAAAACCACTGGTTGGTCCACGACCCATCAACCAAAACCACAGACCATTGTATGACCCGTGGTTTGACAATTTTCAGCATTTCTTCCAGGTTTCCACGAGTGACTTGACGGGTCATCGTTTTGAATGATGGTCCATCTTGTAACTCGTGGAATCACCTTCAGAGAACCCCCAGAATTCAAGGAAAGAACCATGACTCATTCGATGGTCCGTCATTCAAAATTACAGTCCATCGACCAATCCGTGGTTTGATATTACGAGATTTTCAGCAGTTTTTAATTTAGTTTCCCAGGGGTATTTCAGACCATTCCTTCTTTTTTTAGCTCCAACTATAAATAGTTGGAGGCTTATTTTATTAAGTAAAATACCTCCAATCTATTTATTTTCCTCATTGTTTTTCTCAAATCTGTTTCAAAGAAGAAAAGAGCGTTCTTCTCCAAATTTCAGACCTAGGGTTCTCCTCAAGGCTTCAATTTCAGATTTCTTTTCAGGGATTATCATTCATCAGGTATGTGGAATTTCAATGAGGGTTTCCTTTCACCCTCATGCCAAAAGTTCAGTTTTCATTTATAATTTCTACAAGTTATGATTCTAGGGTTCTTTCCAATACAAGTGTTTTACTATGAATTCGATCTCTTGAGGATCCTACATGACTACTACTCTTGTTAGAACGATTTCTACATGAATTCCTTCAATTAGATTTCAAAATTTAGATTTTAGAAGAAGTGGATTATAGCCTGATTTTACCCAACTATGCATGTTTTTACAAAATTGAATTCCTCATGATACTATACGTTCCCCATATATGTTTAAGTGATATTGCATGAAATTTTATGAATGTTTTCTTAAAACCATGGAATTTAGATGAAATAGACTTAACCTGGATTTACAGCATCTTCTACATAAATTAGCTTCCTTTTCAAGCACTTAGCATGAAATTATAATATTTTCACTTGAACTAACTTTTCTTCAGAATTTAGCCTAATCTACTAGCACTCAGTTTTAAAGCATGAAATTATCCTGTTATCAGGCTATATCTTTTAAAAAAAATAGAA
This sequence comes from Jaltomata sinuosa, assembly GCA_003996215.1. Classification (NCBI taxonomy): domain Eukaryota; kingdom Viridiplantae; phylum Streptophyta; class Magnoliopsida; order Solanales; family Solanaceae; genus Jaltomata; species Jaltomata sinuosa. Next base: position 16,554 of record QJPP01003611.1, on the reverse strand, counting down.
TGCTTTTAGTCTTAGTATTATATTGCATTCTCAGAACAATCAATATTTTCAGCTATCTAGTTATCAATTTATTACATATTAAGTTGGGAGTAGACTTAGCACCTAGTGGATGAAGGGATGAAGGCTCACCCGTCAGTTTAGGCTGAGAATTTTAGTAGAAGTCCCTAAGTCTAAGAATTACGGCACCACCGTAGGTTATAAAGGGGTCACCCATCAGATAAGGCTTGACACACTAGTCCTTTTTTGACATCAGATTAGTTGATCCATGCCAAAAAATATTTGTACCATTGGCAAGGTATGACCACCCTCTCAACCAGGGTTACAGGTTAGCCCCATAGTTAGCTCAGCTTGGGGTATGTCGATTTATAGTAGCTCCCAGAGTTTATACTCAACTAGTGCATGACCTTGTAGGAAGTTATTCAGTTCAGTATAATTCAGCTTCATGTTATCTACTTGGTCATTGTATCAGTTAACCTATTTCAGTATTTTAGCATGCTCAATAGAAGGAACTGCCCTAAAGATTTATTTTAAACATGACTTTTGGCATGACTCATGATTTTCATCTCAGTTGCACTACTTCATGATTTACAGATATAATTCATCTTTCCAGTCCATGGATTCTGAAGTAACAGTTTTACTTATCTTAAAATATTATGATCTCACAGTTACAGTTCAGAAACATGACCTACACCCTCTTCAATAAAAGGGCTTATGCTTTACAGTTTTGACTTATGCACTTCAGATGTTATACTTAGTCTTGTTTTCAGCCATGCTTTAAGTATAAATATTTTCTCATGATTCCAAAGTTAGTGAATTATCTCACATGCTCAGTACATTCAAAGTACTGATCACATACTTTCTTGTGATGCATCCTTTTGATAATGCAGGTTTTAGTGCTAACTTCCAGGATCATGATCAGACAGATCATAGCGTCCAGTCAGCAGGGAACAAGTTCTTCTTTTTTGAGAACTCCAATTAGTTAGTAGTTTTAGTAGTTAATTCAGCTATTACACATTGACGTAAGATAGTTGGGGGTCATGTCCCGGCTAACTATATTCAGCGTTAATAGAGGCTTCATAGACTTTCAGTCTGTCAGTTGTATCATTTTTCAAATGAGTTGTATATCAGTTTATAAAACTTCAGTTTATTACAGTACTCTTCAAGAGCTCAGCATATGTTTCAGCTTTCGCATAATATTTTTTTCAGTTTATATGTTTCTCAGTTTCTCATGAAGTATGCCAGCATAAAGGGTTTACTTGGGGCCACTTATGGTTCAAGGTCTCGTGTTACGTCCAGGGTGTAGGCTCGGGGTGTCACAATAAGGAAGGCAAAAATGCATAAATGACCAGAAGGGTCATTACACTATATAATTAAGTAAGTCCAATAAATCGATTACTCAACATAATTGTTATCCAATCCATAATCCTAGATCGATTTCACCATATAGATTGCATAAGAATCTGCTCTTTGTCTAGTTAATTGTTCATTAGTTAACTTTTTTTACTTTAGTTAAGAAATGTATCTTTATGTTTTTACGCTTGAATAAATAATTATAACTAGTTTAATTTAGTAAAATAGTTAATCGACAAGTCCCCGTGGGTATGATATATTGTTATGACCCTTCCGATCATCTTTACATTTGTGCATTCATTGTACTGTTAGAGGTTCTTTGTAGAGGCCTCAAGTTATTTATGGCTTGCTTGGACTGGTAGTTTTGTGTCCTAGTTGTTCGTTTGGTTGTTTTAGCTATTTGCCTATTTTGGAGCCTTAACTTAGAATATCGTTGACTTTAGTCAACATTCTTAGATAATGTTCTCTGAATCAAATTTCGACAGTTCTGTTAGCTCCAGAGCATTGAGTTTGGTCTAGTTAGACCTTTAGTCGAGGCTTGAGAACTTCCGGTGTGGGTTTTGTTTTGCTTTCTCTATTTTTGGGCCATTTGAAGTTGAAAGTGTAACTTTGATTAGCTTTCAAAGATCGGAGCATAAGATTAAAAATTCGATGATTCCATCAGCTCTGGAATGTTGAGTTTGGGTTAGGTAGGTGGTTGGTTTGGGTTTCAGGTGAGCCGAGCTTATTTTGGCTAGTTGGTTGGTTTTAGTTAGCGTTGACTTTGGTCAGCATTTCTCTGAAATGACCTCATAGGGAAGTTTCATCATTTCTGTCAAGTATTTCCACTCTATTAGCATTTTATTTTCAATATCGGGTTTAAGTTATGCCCGAAATACCCCGTGGAAATTCTTAGTGCAGTTGGTTTTAGTGCAGTTGCAGGACTTTAGCGCCAATGGTGCCTTGGCAGCGCGATCATGCTAGCCTGAGGTCAGACCTTGTGTGCAATGGCGGCAGGCTAGTGCTGATGGCGCCTAGGCCAACGCCTACCTGCTAGCGCCGATGTCTCCCCTTTGCGCGTGATCGCGCCTTGGTGCCTGTCCTCCCTTAGCACGATGGCGCTGGTTTAGCGCTATAGCACTGACCAACGACCATCAAATATATATATCTTGACATTTTGATTTCCCAACTTTGTGCCTTCATAATTCCAAGTCCAAAACTCATTTTCCTCTCCACCAAGTTGCTCTAAACAGCTCCTAGACTTGGAATTTCATTATATTGAAGAGAAAATGATGATCCCTTAATTTATTTGGCAATTCTTCTTCCCCAATCCTTCCCTTTTCCCTCCATTGTTGAACCTCCATGGTTGTAATTCGAAAAGCTTGGTTTCCCCTTAAATAATCTGCCTCATTGGAGTTGCATGTCCCATAAACTCCGTGATTTTGTTTCCTTGGAGTGTTGCTCTAGTTTCGGTAAGATTTCGTGCTAAAATTCCGATTTTTGTTCTTAAAATTCCTTCTTTAAATCCCCTCTTGATCGGGCTATTTTTGAGTTTTTCCCTTGGCCAAAATTGTTCATTTTTGGAGCATGTCATCTTGGCATCATTGTAGTCATCGTGCTTCTTTTTGGTTTTAGTTTTGGGTTTTGGGTTATGGGCCCCGCAAGCCCACTTTTGACTCAGATTTCAACCCGGCTACAATTGTAGCATTATGGGTATCGTTAGACTTGTTTTAATGTATTATTTATGTTTTTGGCAGTTTGATCATCATTTGGGGTTTCTTAGAGCAATTCGGGCTTGAATATCGTTGTCCCAGTAGTTTGTCATTAGACAACAGGTAGGTTACGATCTAAACTCCTTAGACTTAGAATATATCGGATAAAATTGTACTAACTGACATCCTTGGGTGTGGTTATTATCTTGGCACCACAGACTTTGACCTCTTTTCCATGATTTCCCTCGTTTCTTTCTGTCGTTGTATGTATTGTTCTTCGTAGTTGCTATTATCACCCTTATGGTCCGGTGTGGCCTTTATTTGACTCTAGACCTTAGATGATGGGTTATTCGAGGGTGCCCGTGAGTCTCGAGCATCGTTATCGTGATATTATGCTGGCTATCCTTGTTGTAGAGCGATTGGAGCCTGTGCAGGGCTGATAGGTTGCTTGTGAGCAGCTGGGCGGCTAATTGTGTTGATCATATCATGCCCATACATATAATGAGAATTTCCTACTACATCTTACTACGATTTTTGCTTTGGGCCTACTGGTACTGATTTTCTAAACTTTGCATGGGCCTGGGGGCCCATTTTTGATGGTAATGAATTGGGGATGGTTTGACTTAACATGTGGATCTTCTTGGGGTAAAAGAGAGTTAAATTATGATTTCTATCACCAGTTTTACTACTAATGCTAGACTCGGCAAGGCCTAGTGGTAGTTGAGTTTTCTTACTTATTTGAGGTGGCATTAGACTCAGTCGGACCGAGCAGCATAGATGTTTTACTACTGTTTTAGACCCGATTATGCCCAGGCACCTTGGTGTGGTTTTTGAGAAATTTTTCACTGTTTTAGACCCGGTTATGCCCGGTCACCCTTGGTGGGGGTTTTGAGACATTTTTCACTGTTTTAGACCTGGATAGAGTCTGGGCATGCATATTTGAGACTTTAGTCTCCGGCTTGAATCCAGACTTACTCCTGATGATATTTTCGATATTGAGTTATAGTATAGGGTCTGGGACCTCCATGGAATTTTTTGTTCTAGGCCTGGGGTTTTGGGTTGCGTGTGCCGGAGAAGGGGTATACGAGTGAGTAGAGGTATATGGGCAGTGTCCTTCCATTGAACCTACCTACTGGTCCCGTAGGCGCTGGAAGAGGTACATACATGGTTACTATTCCACTCGGTTTTCATTATGCATCATATCATTCATTGTTTGATGCTCCACATGTGTTTGTTGTTTATTGAGTGCACACTCTGGTTGTTTGGGCTGCCGGAGGGTTTGTTTTCATTTGTTTGCGTTCCTCGATTGTATGGGCGGTCGGGGGACTGTAGGTAGACTCTTGCTACTTTATCACAGTATTAACCCCTGTTATGGTTATATTTATGAGATTGGATACTACGAGGTTGTTAGTTTTTGACTTGAGATTGGTATGATTAATTTGGTTATTAATTCATGTTTTCCGAGCATGCCTATCTGTATTCCTTTCCTCCCTTCCCTTGTACTTGAGGTTACCGGTATACCGTCTACTTCTGAAACTTGTTAGGTATATACTGTTATTGCAAGGACCCCAGGTGCGTCATTTTCTACTTTCACTTGTGCCTGTTGTGTATATATTCTACTTGCTAGCCTTGTATGTTGTTTCCGTTGTTTTTCCTCTGGGCTACTTCCTGTGTGCCTTTCTGTAGATTTCTGTGACTACTTGGTTCTATTTTTTTTGTTACTATGCTGTTATCTTATATGTGCTCAGTCGGCCTATGATATCTACTAGGTACCTTATGCTTCATATTTGGTGCTCATACTACTCTCTGCATCTTCAGGTGTAGATCCTCGTGTGAGCCATCGCCGCTAGCTCATGGGAGACTCATGCTTGGAGATTTTGGACTGTCCCAAACTGAGGGTGAGCTCTTGGCGCCTGGAGCTATCTTTTAGTTTATCTTTTGGTTTATATACTTTATTACTACTTGGAGACATTTGTGTATATATATATTATTTTGGACCCATTTGTACTTATCATATGTAGATCTGGCTCTATACTATGATACCAGGTTTTGGGTTTGGTTTAGCTTCCGCATATGTATGTATATGTTTGGGTTATCTATTTTCTTCATCTTGTTCCCTTGCTTCCGCTTATTAAACTGCTCTACCGCTTAAATTGATAGATAGTAACCCATTACTAACTGTTTTGGGCTACGGGTATTAGTTTGCCTACTAAGAGGTTATAGGTTCCATCATGACCGAGGAATTGGATCGTGATAGCTTGGTATCAGAGCCCTAGTTTCACCAGTGTCATTGATATAGGAGCCAATGTCTGGTAAAGTCCCACGGATCAGGGCAGAGACGTCTGTATTCAATCTTCGGGAGGCTATAGTTACATCTTAGGAAAAATGGACTTTTTTTCCTTCTATCTCGTGTGTAGTATCCTTGAAAGTTTCTGGAAATCTCACTTATTCTGGTTCACTCTTCCGCATATGTTTCGTACGAGGTCTTCAGCTTCTGTCGGGGGAGAGCCTCCTGCCCCTGTGCCTCCGACTCCAGCTAAGGGCTATGGTGGATGCAAGGGTAGGGCTAGAGGTCATCCCGGAGCAACAGAACCAGATAGAGCTACTAGAGTTGAGATAGAGCCCGAGATTGACTATGAACCAGAGCTTGTTCCTGATCCACAATGTGTGGACCCAGGGATAGCCCTGGCACTACAAGTTCCAGAACCAGTTTCCGTGCTAGCTTCTGCACTAGCTCAGTCTTTGGATATTCGGTGTTTACTTATTAAGATTTTGGGTATGATTGGGGAGAGACCTTCTGAGGTAGCATAGACATCCACTCAGGGGGCATCCCTGGGTGCATCAAGTTCAGGAGCACAGCCGACCACTGTGGCTCCCCATGCCAAGGTTATTCTGATTACCTTAGTTGCATAGCCTCTTGCCCTCTACCCGGTTATGACAGAGGCAGAGCAGAAGGCGTTGGTTAGATTCTTGATATTGGCACCTCTGTGGTTTGCTAGCACTTCTGGGCAGGACCCACATGATTTTATTACTACCTGCGAAGAGATGTTGTATCATTTGGGGTTATTTGATACTCACGGGGTTGGCTATACTACATATCAGCTGGAGGGTCCAATGAAGTTAAGGTGGAGGGCCAAGGTTGCTTGCAGACCATCGTTGTCACCTTCTTTGGCTTGGTCTGAGTTTTATGAGGCCTTTATGGCCAAGTTCTTTCCATAGAGCGTCAGAGAGCATCGGAGAGAGGAGTTCACTAGATTTGCTTAGGATACTATGACCGTCTCACCGTACGAGACTCATTTCTATTAGCTTGCTCTATTTGGGGCCATGATTATGCCTACTGAGTTTGATAGAGTTCGTAGGTTTGTTTGGGTTATACAAAGATAGTTTAGAGAGCCTATAGAGATATTGGTTGCTAGTGGTCGATCATTCTAGGCTATTACGGACTATGCCCGTACTGTAGAGGATTTGCGTCATCATGACACCGAGGCTGGAGATAAGAGGCCTCGATATCAGGGTGGCTATAGTGGTTCTAGACATGGTGGTAGAGGTTCAGGCTAGTGGGACCGGAGTTATCAGACACAGCAGCACCAGGGTCATTCCAGTCGACTAGTTCATGCTTTACTTTAGATTTTCGGTAGTACTCAGTTTGAGTAGGGTCATAGTAGCCATCAGGGATACAGTGGTCAGTCTTCGAGGAGTGAAGCTTCTGGGGCATCAGGCCGTGGTGGCCATACACGTTCTGTTGGTTCATCCCGATTGAGTAGGTCATCAGGGGCTTGTTTCACCTGTGGTATTATTGGTTATTTTTCTAGAGATTTCCCCCAGAAGAGTGCAGTTCAGCCAGCAGCTCCGCTGGCTTAGCCTATTCGCTCAGTTCAACCACTGGCTCGAGGAGGTAGTGGTCAGGGTAGAGTTAATGCTCCATGTGGCAGATCAGGTAGTAGGGATAGCGGTCGAGTAGGTAGAGGTCGTTATCAGTTTTATATGGTCCCTGGGAGACCAGAGGCAGAGGCCTCGAATTCTGTGATTATAGGTACAATTTATGCGTGCCATCAGTCTGCTATGGCTTTATTTGATCCCGAATCTACATATTCTTATGTATCTACCTATATTATGCCTTGTTTAGGGTTGGATAGTTAGCCATTATCTGTGCCTATTTCTGTTTCAACCCCAGTAGGAGATTCTTTAGTAGTGGATCGGGTTGTGAGATCTTGCTTGATATTTGTTGTTGATTTGTAGACTTGGGGTGAATTTATGATCCTCGATATGTTAGATTTTGATGTGATACTGCGCATGGACTAGTTATCCCCTCATCGCGCAGTGTTGGATTGTTATGCCAAGACTGTTACCATTGCCGTGCATGGTGTATCCCCAGTTATGTGGCAGGGTTCTGTCATCCGTGCACTATCTGGGATCATCTCTTGTCTTTGAGCTAGGAAATTAATTTCCCATGGCTGTTTAGCTTATCTAGCATATATCCGAGATGCTAGTGCTAACCCTTCGTCTCCTTAGTTTGTCCCTATGGTTAAAGGCTTCCTAGATGTGTTTCCTACTGACCTTCCAGGACTTCCACCTGAGAGAGAATTTGACTTCACCATTGAGTTAGAACTGGGCACTAGGCCCATCTCTAGTTCTCCTTACCGTATGGCTCCTTCTTAAGTGAGGGAGCTTAAGGAGCAGCTCCAGGCTTTGTTAGCTAAGGGGTCATTAGACCGAGTGTGTCTCCTTAGGGTGCTCTTATTCTCTTCGTAAAGAAAGAGGGTTGGGTCGATGCAGATGTGTATTAATTATCGGCAGCTAAATAAGGTGATAGTTAAGAATAAATATCTGATGCCCAGGATTGATGACTTGTTTGACCAGCTTCAGGGTTCTGCCGTGTTTTTGAAGTTTCATTTGAGGTTCGGCTACCATCAATTCAGGGTTAGGTCAGAGGACATCCCTAAGATAGTATTCAGGACACGTTATGGCCATTATGAGTTCCTGGTGATGTCTTTTTGATTGAAAACTTCCCCCGCAACTTTCATGGACTTGATGCACAGTGTGCTTAGCCCGTACATGTATATGTTCATAATAGTCTTCATTGATGACATTCTAATATACTCGAGGAGTAGATATGAGCATGAGCAGCACTTGAGGACTGTACTTCAGACTTTGAGAGATCATCAATTTTATGCAAAGTTCTCAAATTGTGAGTTTTGGCTTGAGTTTGTTGCTTTCCTAGGGCACATTGTGTCTAAGGATGTGATTAAAGTGGATCTCGATAAGATTTCGCGGTTTGTGATTGGCTTAGATCTTCTACTGCCACCGAGGTTCGCAGCTTTGTTAGGTTTGTGGGTTACTACAAATGGTTTATTCAGGGATTTTCTTCCATAGCAGCACCCTTGACTATGCTGACTAGGAAAGATGTCCCATTTTAGTGGTTGGATCAGTGCGAGGATAGCTTCTATATGCTTAAGTACTTATTGACTTCAACTCCAGTTTTTACCTTACCGATCGATGGTCAGAGTTTTACCGTGTATTGTGATACTTCCGGGGTTGGTCTTGGTTGTGTGTTGATGCAACAGGGTCGGGTGATAGCTTGAGAATTGAGGTAGCTGAACGTTCATGAGTGAAACTACCCTACTAATGACTTAGAGTTGGCGGTGGTAGTCTTCGCGCTCAAGATCTGGAGGCACTACTTAAATGGAGTTCATTGTGAGATATTCACCAATCACCGTAGTCTTCAGTACATTACGAGTTAGCGAGAGCTGAACTTAAGGCAGAGGAGATGGATTGAGCTACTGAAGGACTATGATTTTACTATTCTATACCATCCGGCAAGGAAAATGTGGTAGTGGATGCCTTTAGTCGGAAGGCGGTGAGTATGGGCAGCCTTGCTTCACTTTCAGTTTTGGAGTGACCGTTAGCCCTGGACATCCAGTCCTTGGCTAACCATTTGGTTAGGATTGACTTGTCGTATCCTAGAATAATTCTTGCCAGTGTTGAGGTTCGTTCTACTCTAGTTGATCAGAATCAGAGCTTACAGTTCGCGGATCAGAGTTTGTGTGACCTTCATGATCAGGTAGTTCGGAGTGAGGCCAGCTGGGCTACTTTGGGTTCTGATGGTATTCTGAGGTTTGGTGGTCGACTTTGTGTTTCGAGGATTGGAGATTTGATTCAGTTGATACTTCGTGAGGCATATTGCTCTAGATATTTCATTCATCCTAGTGCAGCAAAGATGTATAGAGATTTGAGACAGCTTTACTGGTTGAGTGGTATGAAGTGGGACATAACAGAGTTCGTATCTCGATGCTTGAACAACAGGTTAAGTTTGAGCACGGAAGGCCTGGTGGTTTGATGCAGTGACTTCCCATTCTTGAGTGGAAGTGGGAAGGGATTACTATGGATTTTGTGGTTGGTTGGCCTTGTACTTCTCGGGGTTTTGATTCCATTTGGGTGATTGTGGATCATTTGACTAGGTCAGCCCACTTTTTTCCGGTTCAGACTTCCTATGGTGCTGAGAGGTTAGCTCAAATTTAAATTCGAGAGTTTGTTCGGTTGCACGGGGTCCCAACTTCTATCATTTCAGACCGCGACACTCACTTCACATCCCAGTTTTGGAAAGCTATACAGAGGGATTTGGGTACAGAGGTCCAGCTTAGTACTGCTTTCCACCGTCATACAGATGGCCAATCCGAGAGGACGATTCAGGTCCTGAAGGACATGCTTCGGTCCTGTGTTCTTGACTTTGGAGGTTCATGGGATCATTTTATGCCTTTGGCCGTGTTTTCTTATAATAATATCTTTCATTCGAGCATCGACATTGCACCTTTCAAGGCCTTGTATGGTAGGCGTTTCATATCTCTGATTTGTTGGTTTGATGGTTTAGAATCCAGACCGCAGAGTAAAGATTTTCTTAAAGATTCCTTGGACCAAGTCCATTTGATTCAGGATAGACTTAAAGAAGCCCAGGGTAGACAGAAGAGCTACGCTGACCATAGACTTCGTGACTTGGAGTTCAGTGTTGATGATTTGGTATTCCTTTGAGTATCACACGTGAAGGGCATGATGAGATTTGGTCGGCAGGGCAAGCTTAACCCCAAGTTCATTGGGCCATTTGAGATTCTCCACAGGGTTGGTAATGTGGCCTACATGTTAGCTTTTCCCCCAATGTTTTCAGCTGTGCATCCCATTTTTCATGTCTCGATGTTGCACCGGTATGTTCTAGATGAGTCTCATTTGTTACATTGGGATTCAATCTAGATTGATGAGAGTTTATCCTTTTTGAGGAGCCGATTGCTATTCTGGCCAGAGATATTAGGAGATTGAGATCTAGGGAGATTCCAATTATCAAAGTTCAATTGAGGCATCATTCAGTCAAGGAAGCTACTTGGGAGACTGAGAGTGAGTTGCGTGCCCAGTATCCCCAGTTGTTCGAGCCTTCAGATACTCCCTTTTTCTTGACTTTTGAGGACAAAAGTCTTTTGAGTAGTGGATGTTGTGTTGACCCTTTCGGTCATCTTTGCGTTTGCACATTCATTGTAAGTTAGAGCTTCCCTGTAGCTGCCCCAAGTCATATATGGCTAGCTGGGACTAGTAGTTTGGTGCCCTATTTGTTCGTTTGGTTGTTTTGGCAGTTTGCCTATTTAGAGCCTTAACTTAGAATATCGTTGACTTTAGTCAACATTCTTAGATAACGTGCTCAAAATTGAATTTTGACAGTTCCATTAGAACCGGAGCATTGAGTTTGGTCTAGTTAGACCTTTAGTCGAAGCCTGAGAACTTCCAGTGTGGATTTTGTGTTACTTTGTCTATTTTTAGGCCATTTAGAGTTGAAAGTGTAAATTTGGTCAACTTTTGAGGATCAGAGTGTTAGATTTGGAATCCGATGATTCCATCAGCTCTGAAATGTTGAGTTTAGGTTAGGTAGGTGGTTGGTTTGGGATCCGGGCAAGCCGGGCTCATTTTGGCTAGTTAGTTGGTTTTAGATAGCATTGACTTGGGTCAAGATTTCTCCGAAATAACCTCGTATGAAAGTTTTGTCATTTCTGTAGAGTCTGGAATGTCATTTCCACTCTATTAGCATTATTGGTTTTTGAATATCGGGTTCTAATCGTGCCCGGAACACCCCGTGGAAATTCTTAGTGCAACTGGTCTTAGTGCAGTTGCAGGCCTTTAGCGCCAACGGAGCCCAGGCAGCGCGATCGTGCTAGCCTGAGGCCGGCCCTTGTGCGTGATGGTGCCAAGCTAGCTCCAATGGCGCCTATGTTAGCGCCTGTCTGCCAACATCGATGGTGCCCCTCTGCGCGCGATCGCGCCTTGGCGCCTGCCCTCCCTTAACGCCATACGCGATAGCGCTGACCGGCATCCATAACTATATATCTCTTGATATTACGATTTTCTAGGTTTGTGCCTTCATTATTCCATGTCCAAAACTCATTTTCCTCTCAACCAAGTTGCTCTAAACAACTTCCAGACTTGGAATTACATTATATTGAAGAGAAAATCATCTCCCTTAATTTATTTTGTAAGTCTTCTTTCCCAATCCTTCCATTTTTCCTCCATTGTTGAACCTCCATGGTTGTAATTCTAAAAGCTTGGTTTCCCCTTGAAGAATCTGCCTCATTGGAGTTGCATGTCCCATAAACTCCATGATTTAATTTCCTTAGAGTGTTGCTCTCATTTTTGTAAGCTTCCTTGCTCAAATTCCGATTTTTGTTCTTAAAATTCCTTCTTTAAATCCCCTCTTGAGCGGGCTGTTTTTGAGCTTTTCCCTTGGTCAAAATTGCTCATTTTGGAGCATGTCATCTTGGCATCATTGTGGTTATCGTTCTTTTTTTCATTTTTGGTTTCGAGTTGTGGGCCCCGCAGGCCTGCTTTTGACCTGGATTTTGACCCGGATACAATTTCAGCATTATGGGTATTGTTAGTCTCATTTTAATGTATTATTTATGTTTTTGATATGTTGATCATCATTCAGGGTTTGTCAGAGCAATTCAGGCTTGGATATCATTATCCCAGCAGCTTGTCATCAGACGACAAGTAGGTTACAGTCTAAAATCCCTAGACTTAGCATATATCAGATAAAATTATACTAACTGACATCCTTGAGTTGGGTTATTAGCTTGGCACCACAAACCTTGACAACTTTTCCATGATTCGCCTTGTTTTTTTTCGCCGTTGTATGTAGTATTATTCTTATTTGCAATTATCACCCTTATGGTCTGGTGTGGCCTTGTTTTGACTCTGGATAATAGATGGTGAGTTTTTCGGGGGTGCCTGTGAATCCCGAGCATCGTTATCATGATATTATGCTGGCTATTTATGTTGTAGAGTGATTAGAGCCTGTGTAGGGTCAATAGGTTGCTTGTGAGCTGCTGGGAGGCTAGTTGTGTTGATCATATCATGCCCATGCATATAATGAGGATTTCCTACTACATCTTACAATGGTTTTGGATTCGGGCCTACTGGTATCGATTTTCTAAACTTTGCATAGCCCTGGGGGCCTATTTTTGATGGAAATGAATTGGGATGGTTTGACTTAACATGTGGATCTTCTTAGGGAAAAAGAGAGTTAAATTATGATTTCTATCATCAGTTTTACTACTAATGCTAGAATCGGCAGGGCCATAGTGCTAGTTCAGTTTTCTTCCTGATTTGAGGTGGTATTAAACTCGGTCGGACCGAGCACCAAAGATGTTTTACTACTGTTTTAGACCCGGTTATGCCCGGGCACCCTTGGTGGGGTTTTTGAGACATTTTCCTCTGTTTTAGACTAGGACAAAGTCTGGGCATGCATATTTGAGACTTGAGTCTCCAGCTTGAATCTGGACTTACTCTGGATGATATTTTCGATATTGAGTTATAGTATGGGGTTCGAGACCTCCATGGACCTTGTCGTTCTGGGCCTGAGCTTTGGGATGCGTGTGCCAGAGGAGGGGTATTTGGTGGAGTAGAGGTATACGGGCAGTGTCATTCCATGGAACCTACCTACTGGGCCCTTAGGCATCGGAAGAGGTACATACGGGGTTACTATTCCACTCGGTTTCCATTATGCATCATATAATTCATTATTTGAGACTCCACCCTTGTTTGCTGTTTGTTGAGTGTACACTCCAGTTGTATGGGCGGCCCTTTGTTTTCACTTGTTTGCATTTCTCGGTTATATGGGCGGCCAAAGGAATGTAGGTAGACACTTGTTATTTTATCATGGTATCATCCCCTGTTACGGTTATATTTATGAGATTGGATACTGCGAGGTTGTTAGTTTTTTACTTGAGATTGGTATGACTAATTTGGTTATTAATTTCTATTTTCTGAGCATGCCTATACTTATTCCTCTCCTCCCTTCCATTATACTTGAGGTTACCGGTATACCATCAACTTCTGAAACTTATTATGTATATACTGTTATTACAAGGACCCCAGGTGCATCGTTTCCTACTTTCACCTGTGTCTGTTGTGTATATATTCTATTTGCTAGCCTTGTATGTTGTTTCTGTTGTCTTCCCTCTGGGCTAGTTCCTGTGTGCCTTTTTGTAGATTTCGGTTACTACTTGTTTCTATTCTGTTTGTTACTACACTTTTATCTTATATGTGCCCAGTCGGCCTATGATACCTATTGGGTACCTTATGCTTCGTATTTGGTGCTCATACTATACTTTGCATCTTCTGGTATTTAGTGTGAGCCATTGCCGCTAGCTCATGGGAGACTCGTGCTTGGTGATTTTTTACTGTCCCGGACTGAGGGTGAGCTCTTTGTGACCGCCTCTAGCTTTTAGTTTATCTTTTGGTTTATGTACTCTATTAATACTCGGAGACATCTGTGTATATATATTATTTTGGACCCATTCGTACTTTTCATATGTAGATCCGGCTCTATACTATAATACCAGGTTTGGGTTTGGTTTAGCTTCCGCATATGTATGTATATATTCTTGTTATTTATTTTCTTCATGTTGTTCCCTTTATTTCGCTTATTAAATAGCTCTTCCACTTAAAATGTTCGATAGTAGCCCATTACTAAACGTGCTGGACTACGGGGGTTGGTTCGCCTACTGGGGGGTTGTAGGTGCCATCATGACTGAGAAATCAGGTCGTGACATATCTGGACTTCAAAAATTATATATTACTTGTATGAAAGTGTACACTTGTGTGTGCGTTAGGACACAATAAGTTTTTGGTGCCATTGCCGGGGACTTAAAAATTAATTATTTATCTAAGTTAGACTTTTTCTTTTTTATTTATTTGAGTTTTTGTATATTTTTTATTTTATTGTATAAATAGTTTTTTTTTTATTTTACTACGCTTTTCAACATGAAATCTTGGGATAAATATTGGTTGAATAATGAAGTACTATTCATATGTTGGTATCCTTATCAATTCTATAGAGGACCCTACCAGAATATCAATTGTCATTATATTCAAGAGAGCGGGTTGTGTGCACCTACCCAATCTTTTAATTTGAATGTATGTCGTATATGTGGTGGTCATGATGACCATTAAAATGGTTGTCCTAACCCTTATTCCCCTCCTCTCGAGCCTCTACTATGATTCTTCTATTATTTGTGATGTTGGCAGGAGTAATGAAGTGAAGGGTGCGGAATATGAGGATCATCTCATTGATATGCTGAAGCAAATGGAGCAGCAAGCAAAACAGAGTGAAGCCATCGAGAGAATGAGTTTCCAACTCACAGAGATACATGCTATGGCTAAAACTTGTATTGATCAGAAAGTTATGGTCTTAGGCGACAAACCTCTAGAAGAAGAAGAAAGTGAATCCCTACTAGTGAGCCAATCTTGGCTAAGGGACCAAGAGCAAAAAATTAAATTTCACGAGTTTCTCTATGATAATCTTGCAAACGTGACGACACAACTGATAAAAGGAAGAGTTTAGCTCAGGCATGAGATAGATCAATTTGGCTCAGATATCCATTACTTGGAGGATCACTTGAAGAATAAGGTTGAGGCGTCTGAGACCGAATCATAAATTATTTAGGATACTGACTAACTAGTGGAGTAGAAAGAGGAATTCCAACCATTCAACTGTACTTTATTCAATAGTTCTGATGTTGAGGAGCTGTACAAAAGTGAGCATGTCATAAACAATGCATGTTTTGAGATAGAACATGTTGGACATCATTCTAACTATTTTTCTTCTTTATGTTTGGATGATGACATAAGAATTGAGTCATCTGAACAAGTGGAGATGTGTGTAGATGAGGAACATGGACCTTATCTTCTAAAATTTTCCACAACAAAGAGACAAAATGACATTCCTCACTTAAGGGCCAAGAAGTGCAATATGCGACATCATTTGCTTGGTTTCTTCATCTTTTTACCACCGCCCCTTGAGTAGAGCAGAAAATTTGATACAAAATTAGGAGTGCAATTCATATCTTCAAAGTTGAAGGAAAAGTGATGAAATTAATGGTGTTATGGAACGACCTTAAATCAAGCGCTTATTGGGAGGCAACCCAATTTGTAGTGTAACTTCTTATTTTTATTTTTTTATAGTGTAACTTTTTTGTGTTGGTTTGTTTGGAAGGTTTGGGAAAGTCTGAATACCCGAATTTGCAAGCTAAGGAGCATGGTTTAATCTTAAGTGTAGGGTCGTTCGCCCCTTTGTTTCCTTGTGAAGAAATATGTTGCTAGCGAGGTCCTAGAGGGCCTCGAGGAGTATCTCTCACTCTTCTTATTCATCTTTTTCTATAAATTACTTTGGAGACAAAGTATGATTTTAAGTGTGGGGTGGGAAATCTTCCATAATTTGTGAGTCAATGGTGACTATGTCATAGGATTTTGTCATGACCTGATTTCTCAGGTCATGATGGTACCTACAACCCCCAAGTAGGCGAACCAATCCCCGTAGCCTGGAATGGTTAGTAATGGGCTACTACCTAACCAATAACATACAACAACCAGAAATAAGCGGAAGATGAATATAAAGATAAGACACGCAGAAGCATCAACCAAAATATATATACAAATAATACTACACCAACCCCATGACTTGGTATCGACAGTACAGAAGCTTCTAATAGAGTAACAGTGCTAGAATTAACAAAATACAACATAAATCTATCTCCGAAAGTACAAGGAGCAATAGTACAACATATAATATGTAGACAAGCCCGACCGTCAGGTGCTCACCCTAGTCTCGAACCTCCCAAAATCTGCACGAGTCCCCAACGCAATCAACGGCGAAAGCTCAACTAATATCTGTACCAAAAAGATGCAGAAGTGTAGTATGAGCAATAAGACAACGGGTACTCAGTAGGCATCATTGGCCGATAGAGTACATATAAGATATAAAAATAGTAATAAGCAGAATATGAGAATGCAGTCACGGAAGCAAGGAAGAAGCACAAGGAACTAGCACAAGGAATAATCAACCAAGAGCTATAAGTATACATGCTAGCACAAACATATACATAACACTGAAACACAGGTGTAAGGAAGAAGAACGCACCTCTAATACTTGTAACAACAATATAAGTAAATAAAGAGACAGAGAGAGAGTTGAGAAAATGGC
>QJPP01003610.1:0-229562 GCA_003996215.1 Jaltomata sinuosa | reverse complement strand
CGTAAACTTATTTTGTATGCACTGTTGTTGCAAGGATCCCAGGTGCGTTGTTTCTTACTTTCACCCGTGCCTTTGGTGTGTATATTCTGCTTACTAGCCTCATCTGTGGTTCTGTTGATTTCCCTCTGGGCTAGTTCCTGTGTACCTTTCGTTGATTCTGTGACTACTTGCTTCTATTCTGTCTATTACTGCGCTTTTATCTTATATGTGCCCAGTCGGCCTATGATACCTACTGGGTATACCCCCCTTAGTTTTCGCAAATTTAATTTGGTTTTGGCCCTCGACCCCCTACCCCCTGCCCTATCTTTTGGGTGCAGAATCCTAGTGTCTGGGCCATCACGGTAGATCGTTGAGATTCGATGCTGGAGATCTAGTTGCGGAGGACTACTTTGCAGGCTGAAGGTGGGCTCTTGGCGAT
Source organism: Jaltomata sinuosa (assembly GCA_003996215.1). NCBI lineage: Eukaryota > Viridiplantae > Streptophyta > Magnoliopsida > Solanales > Solanaceae > Jaltomata > Jaltomata sinuosa. The sequence continues at coordinate 229,144 of QJPP01003610.1, read as the reverse complement.
CGGAGCTTAGCTTTAGTTTATCTTCTGCTTTATGTACTCTATTACCATTCAGAGACATCTGTCTATATTCTTTTGGATAGTTTTCACTCCATGTATGTAGTTTGGCTCTGTACTATGATACCAGGTCTTGGGGTTTGGTTTAGTTTTCCGCATTTGTATATATTTACATTCATATTGTCTGTTTTATTCTCATATTTGTTAGATAATAGCCCATTACTAGCTGTTCTGGGCTACCGGGATTGGTTCACCTACCGGGGGTTGTAGGTGCCATCATGACCGAGAAATCGGGTCGTGACAGCTTTCAACTCAACTTTGAGCTAGAGGTTCTTTATGACCCTTATGTATATCTAATACACCTTTAAAACTTAAGAATAGGTCTTAATACTTAGATTCATAGAAAATTTATCTAGTTTGGGTCTAACAACATATGAAGAACGATTCAGATTTGGCTTAGAATTTCTGGGGTGTTACAATATCTCCCCCTTGGGATCATTCATCCTTGAATGAAGACTTATAAGTTGAGAGTGGGAGGGAAAGGGTTGCAATTCTATCAACTGAGTTTTAAAAGCTGAAGTATTTACATGATAACTGATCTCTGACTGAATTATAAATTGAGCGGAATTCATGAGACATGTAAGCATATTGAGGGCATGAGAACAACTGATGGTGTATGAGACTGAATGACTAACATAATAGCTGATCTGGATTAAGAGTAGTATCTCAGCTGAAACTCATAAGGAACCAGCGCATTCTTAGAAATCATAGATAACTGAAAAGGACATCAAACTGAGAGGGGTAACTATACGAGGAAACCATTCTCTTTTAAACTGAACTTACTACCTTGGACTAAACTGAATGTAGGGCCTTCTAACCTTAGGAATTATTATCGATAGGTCTAAACTAATATGATATGAGGAGTCTAGTATTCTTGCAAGCTGAAGTTACTGGACCTAAGATATAGGCACCCTAGGCTAGGAGTAAAAAAAGACTATTCCTACCTTAATCACTACGGTTGACAACTCTTAAGCTTAGAAACACCTTTCAACTACACTAACTCCTCTTAATACTAAGGTTTGAGTCTAACTACCTACTTTCACTATGTTCAAGCCTATCTTGACTAAATCTCTTACATCCAGAATTACCTCCCAAGAATGATATTCCTCCTTATCATGAAAATCAACTAAGCTTGAGCTCTAATCAATGGGTCACTAGGCACACAAAGAAAAAGCCCACATGTATTTCATCACGACTTTTAAGCCTATCACTATGATCACCCTATGGTTTGTAGCTCATACTATCCAGGACTTCTCCTCTCTTCCTAGCATATCTAGGAGTTGTAACTTGAAGAACTTCTACAAAGGGACATACCAAAATTCCTCATCTAACTATTTCACATGAATAATCCTCACCTAACTTTTCTTCCACGCTTACAACCTACTACTTCCCATATAGGCTACTACTTAGCTTCCTCTACTAACAGCTATGACAACACAAGCAAAGATCACTGAGAAAATAGAGTGGGAGCATGAGCATCACGAATGAAGGAATACTGATTGGTCTTCACTTATACTTAGTTTGATATAGCCACTCAAGGTGGGGTTTGATAAGTCAAGTGAAAAGGGCATGAGTGTCTCACATCCTAGACATACAAAGCATGGTTAGAGTAAGGATATCACAAGCATGAATTATTAGAGAAATCTGGTATGAGAATATACATGATGTAGCATGATTTCATTAGCCATTAAGGCATATCTTGAGAACTGAGTATGTAGACTGAGCATAGTGTGAGACATGAGCTTTCATATATGATAAGTATCATGGTGTAAAGCTGGAATTCATAGAATCATAGAGTAAGATTGGAATTTTGTCTGGAGCAATTTCTGTTTGTTCTGGGAGTTGAGTATGGATGTGAATCTGCATGAAATCCATGAATTTGAATTAAGAACATGACACTGGAATACAAGACATGAATGGGGTGTTGTAATGAGGGAAGTATACTTAAGGTGCTAGGATAGAAATAAGTCCCTGCATCCCTCCTAACTTCATTCTGACACCCATTAGCTTCACTACCCGAGTCTCCAAAATCTGACTGATTCTATATCCCACCATCTCCCCCTTAGATTCATGCTACATTCTAAGTATGTGGACCTCTCGCTAACCTATAAATGAAACTATGATCATTTTAATCTAACAAAGCAAACATTACTCTAGGAGTTAATCTGAATAGACACTTCCTTCTATAGTCTAAGGATCACCCTTACTTAAATATATTGGCCTCAACCTTTTTATATCATATAAGGGTTGTACATATCACACTCAATAACTTCCAACCTTTCCCTTTCAAAGACTTGTCAAGCTTACATGGTTCTAACTCTCAAAGCTCTCTTTCTCTACTACCTACCAAATCAAATGCGTTAAAGCCTATACCAAGAGGCTCAAAATTGCCTATCCTTCTCTAAATCACACACACACATATATATATATATATATATATATATATATCATGCCTACACATTCACACTTGCTGCAACTCATCACTTAAACTCTTTCATATACTATACCAAGCCTGCCAGAAAATACCACAAAACTATCATTCTCACTATCATCCTATCATTCTTTTGTTCACATCCTATACCTGGTCTAGATTAGCACAAGAAATTACCACTCATTAATCCACACCAAGGGATGTATCACCACATTACCCATCTAGTAAAACACAACTCTAAATACATACTCCAATTAACTATCATTCCCCCGTCTAGGCTACCATCCTTCTGACTTTATATTTTTGGCTCTAGGTTCATTCTACTACTAATGGTTTACAATACAACATCTGTCGGGTGGAAACACTATCCAAGGATCTAAGTACACATTTTCCCCTCTCCCAAGTTTCTTGACCCATTTTGGCCCAAATATACTCAAAAAAGTCGGCCAAAAAGGTCCCTTTATACAGACCCTTTTGTTGATCAATATTGATCACAAAAAGCTGGAAACAATTCTCTCTTATCTCCTTTCCTTTTGGCAGCCCCTCTCTCCCTTTAGGGTTCTAAGAAGATCAAGATTAATTCAAGCTTAAGGTGAGTTAAACAACTTGTTATCTTGGTATTAATCTACTACATATAGCTAGGATATCCTATGGTAAGAAAGACATGAACTATGGAAGCCCCTTTCTTAAAATTTAACACATAGAAATTGTGTAACAATTAAGAGATTTCTTCTTCTCATGTTGGTGTATGTGTAGGGGGTACTTAAGCTTTTCAAGGCATCAATAAAAAGAGGATAAAAACATCCCTTCAAGTACGGTAAGTACTCTGCCCATAATCATATTCTTGGATTGAAGTTCGGATGGTGTTGTTGAATTGTTGTTAAGAACTCACGGGACGGCGATCGGAAGCCGTGGGTTCAATATGTTGCTATTGTATTTCGGTATGGTGAGTTGTGTAAGGGATGTTTGATGTGTTTTGTATGGTTGGAGGAATTAGGTTGGTGTGTATGTGATGTGTATTGGAATGGGGGAGAAAGGTGTGACGATACACCCTTTTATTAATGCTAATACGTAAATCTGCCCGGGAATGTTTAGCTACTGTTTTGGAAAAGTTGCATCAGGTTTAAGAGCTATTATTATCTTCATTATACCCTTGTGTTGTAGATTAACTTAATAAAGGAAAGTCCAAGTTGTGGTAAGCGCAATCTTCAAAAGGAACAAGGTATGTCAAGGCTTCTTTATTCCTTATCGGCATGAATCTAGAAATAGAACTCTAAATCTCTGAAAGAAGGAATTTGAGTATTCTTTTGTAAGAGAGTTGATTTTGTAACTCAACAAGTCTTGAGGAACTAAGTTATACATTATGGTGATTCAAGTCGCCTTCTTATAAAAATCTGATTCTTTTTGCACGAAACGTAAGTTATCCTTTTGTCAAGTTTATTCTTTGTATTGTGATCCCTAATCAAGCTTTATAAAGTATAAAAGGAAGGTTAGCAAGTCAAATCTCCATTCATATGTGTTTGGTAAGTTAATTCTAACATCTAGTAAGTCAAGGCTAAAGATGGGGTAGTTGCGCTCATGAACCTTCAGCTGCCTCGATGCATATGCTATTACTCGACCCTGCTGCATCAACACACAACCAAGACCAACCCCAGAAGCATCACAATACACGGAGAAGCTCTGACCCTCAACAAACTCAATTTCCCTTTCTGGAGGGATTCCTGGAAGCTCATACGGGAATACATCTAGAAATTGACTCATCACGGGAACCGATTGAAGAGTCGCTGGTCCATCCTCTGTGCTTCTTACTTGGACTAAATGATAAATATAGCCTTTAGAAATCATTTTCTGGGCCTTAAGGTAGGAAATAAACCTACCCCTTGGCGTGGCAGCATTACCTTTCCACTCCAGGATTGTCTCTTTCGGAAAATGGAATTTGACAACCTTAGTTCTACAATCAATATTAGCATAACATGCAGCTAACCAGTCCATACCCATAATGACATCGAAGTCAATCATATCTAATTTGATTAGATCAGCTAAAGTGAGACAGTCATAAATCCACACTGCACAATCTCGATAAACTCGTCTAGCTATAATGGATTCACCAATCGGCGTAGATAAAACAAATGGTCTAGGCAACAACTCAGGGCCTGTCCCCAACTTACCAGCAACGAGCGGGATAACATATGAAAGAGTAGAGCCAGGATCTAGAAGTGCATAAACAACATGAGTAAAAATAGTCAATGTACCTGTAACAACATCAGGTGACGATTCCAAGTCCTGACGACCAGCTAGAGGATAAGTGCGATTCTGAACACCGCCTGAACTAGATGCTCCTCCTCCTCCTCTACCTCTACCATGACCTGGTGTAGCATGTGGTCCTGTTCTAGGGGGATGAATAGTAGATGAAGAAGCTGCCATCGACCCTGTAGGGTGGGACATCTCACCCCTACCTCTACTTAGACAGTCTCGCATAAAGTGGCCAGGATGCCCACACGAATAACAAGTATCTAAACCCAGGCGACATATCCTAGGATTCTTCCTACCGCACTGGACACAAGGTGGCAAAGGTGGCCTTATCTGACATGAATGCCCCTGGCGATAGAAACTGGATACACCTGAATTGTGGCCTGGTCCAGTCTGAGAAAAATGATCATACCTCTGCCTTTGCAACTGATATGGGGCACCACTAGTAGGGTGGGGTGATCGCCTATTAAAATGTGGCCTAACATTACCTCGTGGCTTTACATAGGACCCAGTTGATCTAGCCGTCTTTTTTCTGATCCCTTTCTCGGCTTTGGTTATCTCCAATTTGTACTTCATGATCCTCTGCAGTCTGAGAAATAGCCTGTATCTTAGAAATATTCATATAATCTTGTGTGGATGCTATTGTTAATCCCTTCATCAATTCATCCTTAAGGCCACACACATATCAATGAACACTTTCTCGCATCGTACCCACAATATTGGGGGCGTACCTGGCTAATAAATTAAACTTAAGGCTGTACTGTCAAACACTCATATTGCCCTGCCTAAGGGCTAGAAATTGATCAAGTCTGGCCTCTCGAACCTCCTGTGGAAGATAGTGAGCTAGGAAGGCCTCTGAAAAATTCTCCCATTCAGCTGGGGGTGCATTTGATCCCCTAGACCGATCCCAAGCCTCGAACCAGAAAATGGCTACATCTCGTAACCTGAAAGATGCAAACTCCATTACCTCCACTACTGTTGCATTCATGACTCGAAGTACCCGATAAGTCTGATCAATAAACTCCTGAGGATCCTCACATGGGTCAGAGCCTGTAAATATAGGAGAACTTAGGCTGATAAACTCTCAAGCCCTAGAACTTTCTAAGCCACCAGACCTAGCACTCGCTGATGCCCCAATTTTTTGTTGTTGTGTGGCTACCATCTGGGTCAATAATTGAACAACACTCCTGATGTCCTGGTCTTCTGCTTCAGATGGAGGAGCTACATGTGCTGGTTCATCTCTAGCTATCTCAGATGCCACTGGAGCAGGTGGGGTCAAGGGTACTGGATCCCCTCTAGTCTCATTAGGTACTTGATGAACTGGGATCTCTGGTGTCGGTGATTCACCTTTAGCCTCAAATCTATCCATTCGGATAGGCGAGGAACGACTAGTACCTTCCTCCGTATCCGTACCAACTCGTCGGCCACTCATTTGTCTGGTCACATGCATTTCTGTAAACAAGGAATAGAAAAGCATGAATTAGACTTCAAATATCTTATGACCTCTCTCTATTGCATGATTTAGCAAATGAAAGAAGGATAACGATTCCTAAATATCCCGTAGCTTCATGATTATAGGTGTGGTGTACAACACACCCATAAGCAAGACTCTACGACACGGCTTGTAGACTCCCTGGGTTTCGGCGTGCTCTGATACCAAGTTTTTCACGCCCCAAACTATGGGAAGCATGACCGACACCCGGAGCCCCAAAAGGCCGAGGGTGCCAAAATAAAGTGTATCTCTATTGAACCTGCTGGGGGTCTGAGACCGACAAGGTCTCTAAGAGTAGCAATTTGAAACACTGAAAGCTCAATAGTAGGTAAACAACTCAAGGCCGACAAGGCTATTATCATAGTAGATAGCTAATAATAAGGCCGACAAGGCCATACCCAACACTGATATACATATACACATCTACAAGCCTCTAGAAGTAAGTAAAATATCTCATATCCAAGACAGGGCCCTGGACTACCCATAAGCTATATATATACATAACCTGGTCAAAATATAAGCGAGACCTCTGACTCGTCAGCTCCAGGAAGAATGGAGCTTACCAAAATGGTTGAACTCTGCAACTCCTATTGAAGAGGTCTGTCTGGGTTTCTGTATGGACCTGCAGGCATGAATGCAGCACCCCCAGGCAATGGGGACGTTAGTACAACAATAATGTATTGGCATGTAAGGTAGAAACATAAAATCAAGTCGCAAGTAGTAAATCTAAACAAGATATAATATGAAACTTGTAAACTGTAATTGGTAAGACTCGTTAAGCTCTTTCTCCTTTATTATTTTTAGAACACAACACATGCATTAACTCACACTGTAACTCACTCTTTATAACACACGCTAAACCACAATAGCACCTCGGCGCACCCTGTATATAATAGCCTCAATATAGCAGTAGCACCTCGGCGCACACTATGTATATAATGGCCTCAATATGGCAGTAACGCCTCGGCGCACACTATGTATATAATGGACTCAATATGGTAGTAGCACCTCGGTGCACACTATGTATATAATAGCCTCAATATGGCAGTAGCACCTTGGTGCACACTAACACACAATCCACGCGTAATAAGTGTATTACTAGATTGACCTTCAAAGCTACTCTTGTTAGTTATAGAGGTTTATTTAGATAACTTCTTTAGCCTTGACTTACTAGATGTTAGAATCAACTTACCAAACACATATGAATGTAGATTTGACTTGGTAACCTTCCTTTTGTACTTTCTAAAGCTTGATTAGGGATCACAATACAAAGAAGAAACTTGACAAAAGTATAACTTACGTTTCGTGCAAAAAGAATCAGATTTTTATAAGAAGGCGACTTGAATCACCATAATGTATAACTTAGTTCCTTAAGACTTGTTGAGTTACCAAATAAGATCTCTTACAACAGAATACTCAAATTCCTTCTTTCGAAGATTTAGAGTTCTATTTCTAGATTCATGCCGATAAGGAATAAAGAAGCCTTAACATACCTTGTTCCTTTTGAAGATTGCGCTTACCACAACTTGGACTTTCCTTTATTAAGTTAATCTAAAATACAAGGGTATAATGAAGCTAATATTATCTCTTAAACCTGATGCAACTTTTCAAAAACAATAGCTAAACATTTCCCGGGCAGATTTACGTATTGGCATTAATAAAAGGGTGTATCGTCACACCTTTATCCACCATTCCAGTACACATCACACACACACCAACCTACTGCCTCCAACCATACAAAACACATCAAACAGACCTTACACAACTCACCATACCGAAATACAATAGCAACACATTGAACCCGTAATACGGGACTCAGGACCACAAGTGCCCCAAGTTTGGTCATAGCATAACATAGGCATACACGAGGAAACATAGAGGAAGCATAAATAGAAAGATAGGCGACCCAATCCATAAATGATGAAGTCAATAAGAAATATAATCCAAAAAGGGAGACTCGAATACTATCTATGTCTTAAATGCCTCTACATGACATAAGGAGTTTCTATGACAAGACCCTAGCTAACTCAAAGTACAAAAGTAAACAGCCATACAAAATACTAAGATCATAACTAGCCCTCGAATAATGAGGACTCACCAACACGACTGGAATGGCCTGCGGTCTCTAACCACGTGCCTGAGAGAGGGAACCTGAGTCTGCATCATCAAGAGAATGCAGCACAAAATATGCGTCAGTACTATAGGATGTACCGAGTATGTGAGATATGCATGTTATATGATGAAATATACTTGGAAGCATGCTTAACATTGAGATCATTCATAATTTGTGATAAAACATGCTTAAAATATCCTTGAAGCTAAAATCATATGATAATAGTAAAATCTGTAATGTAAGGACTCAATGCAATATCATAAGCTGAAAACATAATCAAATCATAAGTCATAAGTAGTAAGTCTGAAATCTTAAAGCAAAGTGTCAATACAATCTTTTCATGAAAACTAGCTTATGTGGGAGGTTCTCTTAACTGACATAGACCATGTGAGCTACATGGAATCTGATGTATTCGCCCCATCGAGAGGACCCAATATACCTTGCCAGGGTATAAAGGCATGACTGTGGCCTGATCACTAAAAACTGATGCCCAACAGAGGAGACTTGCAAACCTATGGGGGCACGTAGTTTTGGGACTAAGGGTATTCTCACCCGGTCCAACTTGGTTTTAAATACTACTCCCAAAATATATACATATAGCTCATATGATACTGGGGCATATCTGATGCCAAAACTATTCATAACTGGTGACATATCTGATGTCAAAACTATTCATAACTGGTGACATATCTGATGTCAAAACTGTTCATAACTGGTGACATATCTGATGTCAAAACTATTTGAAAAACAATAGGACGTATCCGATGTCATGCAATTTAAAATCATACATCTAAAGAATGTGCATAGCCATAACTCAAAATATACTTTTCCTTTCTAAATTCATACTTGAATAGGTGGGCATGCAATTTTATAAAGTACATAAGGACATGTTATCTAAACATGTAAACTTTCACTTAAAATCATGCAATTCAATGGAATCATGCTAGAATTCAACTTTAATACATGGGCTTTTGAAACCAATTAAGAAATCTTAATAAAATCATAGATAAACCATAAGAAACCACGAATTGATTCATAGAAACTGATTCCATAAGTTTTCCCCAATTTTAATCAAAATTCTAATTTCACAAGTTCATAATTCAAAGTAAGAATTGGGAGTTTTGGGCACAAGGGTGAAAGGAACCCATTGTTGAATATCCACATACCTTGATTGAAGCTTTCCTAAATTGGGACTTGAGGATGGAGACGTGAAAATGGAATCCTTAGCTTGAAGCTTGGAGAATGGATACCCCTTTCTTCTCTTGAAACTTGATTGATAGAATGGAAGAGAACCTAGGCTAAGTGGGAATAAAACCCCTTCTAATTTTCCCAAAATGACTTAACTTAGGAGTTAAAAGAGTGGGAAATTACCAAAATACCCCAGGGATAAGAATTTAAAAACTTCAAATTTTTTGTCAAAGGCTTCCACGGACATAAACCACGGCCCGTGGAATGAATCACGGTCCATGGAATGGAAGTCGTGGTTCCAAGGGACTTTTTAGGGCTCTGGAATGATTTCCACGAGTTGGTTTCATGACCCATGGAAACTTCTGTGACCTGTGGAACCTTCTCGAGATTTTCCAAAAAAAACTGATTTCCACGAGTTGATTTCACGACCCGTGGAAACCTCCACGACCCGTGGAACCTTCTCGTGGTTGTTGTCTGTCATTTTGATAGACATACACCCTTTAGTAAAACACTGATAACATTTTGCTACAGACTTAGATTAATGCGCGGTTAGTGGCGTTGGAAAGAAGATTCAAAGAACTTTAATTTGGTGGATACTAGGCCACCTAACTCTTTATATTCTAGGAGTTATGGTCGTTTGAATTTGACCCTTAAAAAATCTTACACTAAAACTCAATCGGTAAGGAAGTTTTCAACTCAACTTTGAGCTAGAGGTTCTTTATGACCCTTATGCATATCTAATACACCTTCAAAACTTAAGAATAGGTCTTAATACTTAGATACATAGAAAATTTATCTAGTTCGGGTCTAAAAATATATGCAGAACGGTTCAGATTTGGCTGAGAATATTTGGGGTGTTACAGTCTCAAAATCAGTAATAAAATCATGTGTAGCACTCCAGCCCAGCCGAGTCTACTACATCTTAAAATCAGTAGTAAAATCATCATATAATCTCCTTTACTCCAAGAAGATCCATAAACCCAGTTTTAAATCCATTTATAACTAAAAACGGGCCCTCAAGGCCATGCAAGGTTTAGAAAAACTGGTGATAGTCAGGACCATAGCCATGTAATAGTAATAAATCAATGCAAAAAACTCTACAAATACCACCACAACCAACAGCTCAACAACTCACAATCAACCTACCAGTCATACCAGGCTCAATCCACTCTACAACACAGATAACCAGCTCATAATTGCAAATTAATGTCAAGACTCACAGACATTTCCCAAATATTTCACCGTCTATGGTCCAATGGCATAAGCAAAGGCCACACAAGGATGCAAGGGGTAATACTATCAAACTAGCTCAGATACTAAAACAAACGTAGGAAATAAGAACTGACAGAAGAAAAGCGGGCAAGGTCTGGGGTGCTAAACTAGTAAACCCAACCCAAAGATGCTAAATAGTACAATTATATTCTATATAAGCAAAGTCTAAGGTAGGTAAGCCATAACCCTACCTGGTGTCCGATGAATAACAGCTAAAAAGCTGTCACCCAAGCCCGAACTGCTCTGAGAATCCCCAAATAGAATTTAACTATCAAGAATAAACTCTACTCATTAATATGAAGCTAACATAATCAACACCCATAATGCTAATAATTTAGCTGGGTTAAAATCTGGGTAAAAAATGGGCTCGTGGGCCCCATAACTCGAAAAAATAAAGATTACCCCAAGATTCCCAACGCTGCCAGGAACTCATGCCCAAAAATTAGGCATAATCCTGGTAAGAAAAAGGCCCTAAACAGCCTGGAGATGAAGAGTAATTAAAAAGTGAAAACTTTACATAAACCAAGAATAGCAACGGAGAATTACATACCACGGAGGGAGGGAAAAGGGTTCACGAGGTAAAATGCGCATCTCAACAAATGATTAATTCCTAACCACACACTACAACACAAAAATCAACCCCAAGTTAAGATAGGAGCCAACCATGGAAACTTAGCCATGGCTATGGAGAAATTAGAGAAGAGGGACTTACCAAAATGAAGAAGGAAATGATAAAATCCACTAATCGATGAATTCCCATGGCTAGGATATGATCTTGCACAAGTTTTTAGTGAGAGAACAGGTTTAGAGTGAGAGGGAGATGAGGAAATCGGGCTAAAAAATCATGGGAACAAACTTTTATATTGTAGGTCACAGAGCTGCACGATCGCGGTTGCCAGGCATGATTGCACTATAAAAGGTAGCGGGAGCATTAGCGTGATCGTGGTCCCAAGGTGCAATCACGCTGAAGGAGCAACGGGGGCACCAGCACGATCGTAGTGCCCGGGCGCGATCGTGCTGAAGGAGGAAAATGCCAAAGGCTTGATTGTGGTGCTCTTGCACGATCACGCTGAGCACTACTCTGCGACAGAAAAACCAGCAATTAGGAATACTCCCATAGGGGGTTCATGGCACAATCAAAACCTGATACACGTAAACCAAACATGTAACTAGAGTGGAAATGACATTTTGAACTCAACAGAACTGACAAAACTTCCATATTTGGTCATCTCGATGAAATGTTGACCCAAGTTAACACTTGCAAATCCCAACCAAACACCCAAAATGAGCCTGACTCACCCAAGACTAAAACCAACCACCCACCTAAACCAAACTAGACATTTCAAAGCTGATGGAACCATCAAATTATGAATTCGATGCTCCATTCACCAAAAGTTGACCAAAGTCACACTATCAACTCCAACAGAACTGAAATCTCAAAAAGTAGGATAAAACTATATCAAAATCTCCAGGCCCCAACCAAAGGTTCAACTAGACCAAAATCCATGTTCCAGAGCTAACAGAACTGTCAGAATTCAATTTCGAACATGCTAGTTAAGAATGTTGACTAAAGTTAATGATTTCCTAAGTTAAAGATTTAAAATAGGGAAATGGTCATAACGACATAACAAATGGCCCAGGTACTGAACCACCAATCATAGAAAGTTATAATAACTTGGGGCTACTATAGGTAAGCTCTAACAGTACAAAGAAGGTAAAAACATAAAAATGACCGGAAGGGTCATTATATTGTATGGATAGGTAGATCTGAAAGATCTATGAAAAGAAATCCCTACCCAATATAAAATCAAAGGTGATTGTAAGATTGGATTATTCCTTGATAAGATCTTGATTAGGGAGACTAATCAAAATCCAAATGCAGAATTGAAATAAGCAAAAGATATGCGGATTAACACTAAAAATTGTAATTATGAGCAACAAGAGACTCTATACGCTTACCTCCCTATTGATTACAACAACCAAATAATAATCCAACTCAATAGAAGAAAAAAGACCCAAATGAATTCATAAATGGATGACTATATATGATTAATCAAGCAAAAGAAGTTAACAAGCAATCAAGAGAATCCACTCCTAATCACTCAACTAAACTATTAAGAATTCACCCAATAGAATATTAGGAATCCACCCAGTAGATTTACTATCACTAGATGAACTAATTGGGAATCCACCCAAGAATACAAGCTAAATTAGAAACTACGAGCTTTTAAAAATATTCTTTAATATTCATCAAATCTAAGGAATGTAAATGACTAAGGCATCTATTTATAGAGTTTTGCTTATACACATAAAGGCCCAAAAGTGACCTTGAAAGACTCCAAATTTGGCCCATTGGAAGGGCACCTGTGCCAGGACATGCTAAACACATGTGGGGACTTGCCGCACATAGTTGAAATACATGTCACCTATTCTAGGACATGCTAATTGCATATGGGGACTTGCTGCACATAGTTGGGGTGCAGGTCTCTCTAGCAACAATCATCTTTGTGTTGTCTTCTCACTCTTGCTTCCAAGCAATCATCCAATTATAGAATTTCTTTATTTGGAGTGTAATGAGGTTCTTCCAAGCCCCCTTTTTTGCTTCAAGTGTGAGTGAGACTTAGATTCTCTTATCTAGACCTTGAAGTATAAGTCTAGTATGAACATCGCTAGGCAATATCATATCATTACTCAACTGACATATTCTTATTAGGCTTTACTTGAAGGAAAATTACATTAATCTAATATTGGAAATTAGCATACTATATTACATGCAAAGAAGGTTACTCATATCTAAAGAGAACTCTTGTTTATGATATAAAATTTAAGATTGATGGGAAAATGGCTAAGGCTATGGATTTGATTTCATTCCCAAATATTTTACTAACCTTTTTTGGTAAAGATAGCCTTTTGCCATAGCCATATGAAAACCCCTACAATTGGACCTAGCCACGATCAACCAAACCAGACCAAGTTGTGCAAAGGTCAAGGTTTTGGTTGATTTAGCAACAAAATTACCTAACACAATCCTCATGGATGTATTTGATGAATATACTGAAGAATTGAGGACATAATCAGTGATCATTAAGTATGACTACATTCCTAAATATTTTTTAGAGTGCAAGACACGGGGTCATGATAGGCAAGGCTGCAGAATCCTACACCTAGAGTTAATAAAGAGAAATAAAGAGAATGATAAGGGAAAGAAAATTGTTCACTTGCCCAATCATCCTCAAGTCAACACGATACAAAAAGGAAAAGCTAAGATTCTATCTAGTGGGAAAGTAGTGGCAGATCCAGGGAAGTGGAATGTGATAAGGGATATAAATGTAAAGGGAACAACAAATCAAAAGGGTGATCAACAATTGGCGGTGTTAAACAAATACAGTGCAATTGTAGAAACTTCAGAAGTAAATTATAATGCATAAGATAATGAAAGTAAGGCCAAGGATCCCATAACAAGTAAAGATACAAAACAATAAATAGGCCAGCACAATAAAATAGAAGTAGAAATGAAAGATATAGGTGAAAAGATTCCACTAACAAAAACTTCACAACCTGAAAAGGACAATAATCAAGCAGTTGTGACGAGAGGATAAAATTTGACAAAGGTACAAGGTGATCTAATAGGAGGACAATAGCATGGAGTAGGTTGAATATGATGGAATTTGCATAGAGAAGGTCGACAAGGAGCATAACAAGTTGACAACATCGAGCACTTCTTCTGATAAGATTATCACCCACCTTGAGGCATCTAAAGAGAATGATAAAGACAAAAACCAAGCAATTGTAATGAGAAAAGAACAAGGTTATCATCCATAAGATATGAAGCTAGAACAAGTAGAAAATATACCTAGTGAAAGGTGCCTTGATAAGTTGGTAATCTACAAAATTATTTAGCTAAGTATTAATTATTACCTCATTCTTATGCTATTTCGAAGGATTTTATGACTTTAATATCTTGTGTGCAGGAATTCTTAGGATTTGAAGTTGAAAGTGGATTTGAGCCCAAATGTGCAAAAAAAGGAAGGCAAAAGCCCAATCTACAAGTTTAGGAAGAAATCCTAGTTAAGAGAAGAACAAAAAAAACTCCCTAACAGTGACTTGCATGGGACTTTCATGCCATAAGTCCTTACTTGCAAAATGCAGGTGAAACACAGGAGAAAGAATGAAGACTGGCTTGGATTCCCAACACCTGCGTTCCACAGATCGAGACCTGCAGCTACAGGTGTAATGGAAGTGCAGTACAAGTTGCTAGAGGGGAATATTTGTCCAGAATTTCCTAGAATGTTTGGGGTGTTTCAAATGACCTTTTTTGGATTTGTGTATAAAATAATTTACATAGAATTTTCTAAATTTGGGTATTGTGTTGGAGTATATTGAGAGAAGTAACTTGGGTATTGTGTTGGAGTACATTGAGAGAAGTACACTAGAGCTTCTCCTTCTGCTTGCTTATTGAAAACTTTATTGTTGACCTTGATAGCTTGGATTTGGACTGAATTTCTTTTTAATGGAAGGAACTAAAGTTAAACCAATTGGTATAATCTCTCTTTCTTTAATTATGATTAGCTAAATTCATATCTAGGAGTGTGTGCATGATGAGTGTATAAATTGTGATTGGGTGTTATTTATTTATGCTTAAAATTGATTATTAAGTGTGGATCCATTGATTTCTTTGAGTTTTAATTAAATAATTGATGGTTGAAAATATTGATTTAGACCTCTAATTTTGGTTTTGCTTGAGAAAGAAAGCTAAAATTGGGAAAGGAATCATGGTAAGGATTTGAGGCTTTCTCATCTAAGGGTTAAGGCTAGAAATAGCTTAACTCACTTATGCTATTTGGTTAATTTGTTGTGTAGACTTTGGGGTTTGAGAAAAACCCAAAGGAATTATGATTATTAGTTGAAAAACAATTGGCATAGCTAAAACTAAAGTTATCTCACTATAATTAAGATTAAGTCAAATAGACAACCCTAATTACAAGCAATTTCCTATCGAAAGTACACCCCTAATTATCCAAACTTTGATAGTTTAATGATTGTGTTAACCTTGCTATTTACTCACTTTTTATACAATTCACTTGTTTACACACACCCCTCATTTTATTTTATTGCAATTAGTATACAATTTGCATGCTTAGTGTGACTTGATACACGAAATTCAATGAATCTAATCTAATCCTTGATGGATTTGACCCTGACCTCAAAATTTAGGTAATTATTTTGCATGCGATCATTTCACCTCTTTCATTGGAGAGTGCCTTTAGATGTTATAAAAAATGGCACCGTTGCGGGGGATTAGATTTTGATTTCTTTGTTTTGTGTATTAATTTGCCTTAGTGTCTTAGTGTTTGACTTTGTTTATCTTTTATCTTGGTTGTTGCTTGTGGTCTGTGCTAGTTGCAACTATGAGTCAAGCTAGCGATACCGCTAGAATAGAGAGTTATTGGATGCAGACGATTGGATGGGTCAAGATGAATTGACAAGCGCCATTCACCTACCTCCACCGGTAGGGAATGTTGTTTTCTACGTCACTAGTACCATGCTACACCTTTTACCAGTAAAGGGATTATTCGGAGGTCTTCTGCATAAAGACGCAAATCAATATATAAAATATTTTGTGGGGGTTTACCGACCATTTAGTGTTACCAATATTAGTCAAGAGTCCTTAAGATTGAGGCTATTTCCCTTTTCTCTAACTGGGGAAGAAAAAACATGGCTCGAGGATCTCCTCATTGGTTCTATTTCTTTGTGGAGTGAGTTTCTTGATACTTTCTTGATAGGTACTTCCCTCCTTGGCGGATGCTATAGTTGCAGGATAAAATTAATAATTTTAGGCAATTTCCTAATGAGCCTCTCTATGAGGCATGATTAAGGTTTAAGAAGAAAGCGACATAATCCCTGACACATGGTCTCCCCGACAAAACATTGCTTCAACAGTTTTATCAGTGTTTGGATTCTACCAAAAGATCCATTGCTAACAACCTAGTCGGTGGGTCATTTATGGATCAAACTTTTGTGATGGCTAGGATTTTGCTTGATAAAATGACAAAGACTAATCTTGCTTGGCACACTTGGGGAGTCGAGGTGGAAATGGGTGCTACCTCTACTAATATGGAAGAAAAATGAAGAGCTGGATGAGAAAATGGCTAGCATCATGGCACACTTGAACGTGCTCACCGAACATATTATGGGAAACAATGTAAGAAGTGTGAGTGCTATTGGCACGTATGGAAGAAAGGAGAAAGTTGATGATGAGGTTTATTTCCTCTATGATGAATAAGTTTCTCTTGTTGCAAACCAAGCTATAGGTTCCCATCCGGGTTACCAAAGAGCCAACCAAGGCTCTTAGAGACAAAGACATAGGAATCAAGGTTGGAACTATGAGCATGAAGAAGGTCGGGGAGACCGGGTTAGATAAGAGTCCACAAGATCTAAAATTTAAGTCATGCTTGAAAGAGTATTGAAGAGAGTGGTGTTAACCAACATGGGAGTTTGTGAAATAAAAAGTGAGATATATACCCTTACCCAAACTGTGGACCCTTATTCAATCTTTATTGGGCAACTTGAAGAGAGATTGAATCAATTGGCTGCCCAAATTGAGCCGAGGGTAGATGCAAAGTTGAAAGGTATACTTAACGATGATTCTTCTACATGTTCTAAGGAAAATGAGTGTTGTAGAGCAATTGTGACTAGGAGTGGCAAGAACTTGGCAAAATGATAGAGAGTATTGATGATGAGGTTTTGGTGAATCAATCTAATGTGGTTGGCAATATTGTGAGGAATAAAGCTTCTAATCCAACTCCTCAAGAAGTGAACGACATTGATAATGAAAAGAAAGACAATGTCTCTAAGGTCTATGAGCCATTTCCAAAATGCCCCATCCATTTCCACAACGGTTTAGGCAAAAGAAGGAGGAATCCTAATATAGTAAGTTCCTCTTCTTATTGAAGAAACTTTTTGTAAATTTCCCATTGGTGGAGGCCCTAACACAAATGCCAGAGTATGCTAAGTATATGAAAGATTTTCTCGCCAAGAAAATATCTATTAATGTGGGGATGGTTTAAATGTCCCACCAATGTAGTGTAATCATGAGAAGATGCTTAGTACCAAAGAAAGAGGACCTCGATGCTTTCACCATTTCGTGTACTATTGGTTTGTATGAGTTTGCAAAAGCTTTATGTGATTTAGGGGCGTGCATCAATTTAATGCATCTCACCATTTTTTAAAGTTAGGGCTCAGAACTCCTAGGCCCATGAAGATGAGGTTGCTTATGGCAAACCAATCTATTAAATGTCTGGTAGGTATTTTGTATAAAATCTTAGTGAAAGTAGGTCAATTTATTTTTCCCGTGGATTTTATGGTGTTAGATTGTGCAGTAGATTTTGAAGTGCCAATAATATTAGGGCACCCATTCTTAGCTACCGGGCATACCTTGGTTGATGTGGAGCGAGGTGAACTCAAATTTCAGGTGAATAAGGAGGAAGTTACTTTCATTGTATGCAAGTCAATGAGGTAGCCTAGTTATTTGCAAGCGATATCCGTAATTGATAACATTGATGAAAGTATAGAAAGTAGATCTGAAGTAGCATTTTTGGGGAAATCTTTGGCTACCGTCCTTTTAAATTATGATGGTAATGATATTGAAGATTATGATAAAGTATGTGTTGCTTTAATAGGGTTGGACTCCTACTCTTATCCTCTAAAGAATCTTGACCTCAACTTGAAGAATCGTCACTAGGCTGTTGATTATTGAACCTCCGTAGTTGGAACTCAAGCCTTTACCATCGCACTTGAGGTACGATTACCTTGGTGAAAATGGAACTTTGTTGGTTATCATTTTTATTAAGTTGGAAGAATTTCAAGTGGAGGCATTGTATCAGTACTAAGAAAACATATTTGGGTAATCAGTTGGACTATAGCCGATATTAATGGCATTCCTCCAGGTATTGACACCTATAAGATAAGCCTCCAAAAAGATTTTACTCCATCCATAGAGCACAAAAGACAATTGAATCCACCCACGCAAGAGTTGGTGAAAAAGGAGATCATCAAATGGTTGGATGTGGGGGTTGTTTTTCCTATATCAGATAGTACATGGGTGTAATAACCCTCTAGGTGATTTTCTTAATTTTTGTGTTTTTTATGTATTTCAAGATTTCCAACAGCGGCTATAAGTCATTTATGACTTGCCGAGACTGATAGTTTGATTCTCGGGTAGTTCATTTATGTTTTAAGCCTATTTCCCTATTTTGAAAAACTTAAGGCTCGTAGAGTTGACTTTGGTCAACAATTGGAGAAGACAACCTCGGATGGAAATTCCATCAGCACTGTTAGCTCCAAAATGTCGACTTTGGGCTAGAGGGACCTTTGGTTTGGGTTCCGAGGCTTCTGAACTCATTTTGGGCTATTGGGTTCTGTTTTGGTAAAAGTTGGTTCTTCAGCGTGGGAACACTTTTTGTTAAAATGATCTCCGTTTGGATTTTTATCAGTTTTGTTGAGTCCTGAATGCCATTTTTGGTTGAGTAGCATAGTTCATTTGCATTCATGGGATCCCGAATGAATCTCGAGGGTCCATCTAGTGATATTTTCAAGTTTCCAAAACTGCTCTTAGCTGGTTGCTGTTTCAGTAGTATCCAACCCTTCACCTACGTAGAGGGTGGGCTGCGTGCTCGTAGAAGGCGCTGGCCTTGCCCTCTTTTTACCCTTTGCCCATGCGGTGGCTAGCTCGTGTGCACACTGTAGTGGCACCTGACCTACCCTCCAACTGCCTTGTGCATGCTCATGTGCGTGGCTGTTTTCACGAGGCTGTGTGCATAAGGTCGTGTGCACGGTGGCCTGGCCGCGTGCATACAGGCTTGGCCTGACAGCTTTATAAAAGTTCCAACTTTGTTTTCATCTCCAACTTTTCCAAAATTCTCCATTGTTTTGAGCTTCCAAGGCTGGTTCCTAGGCTTGCATTCATTCCTAACAATCCTGGTAAGTCCACCTTATTGCCTGTTCCTTTTCTGTCATTTGATTCATGTTATTTCCGTTAAATATCTGATTTAATTCCTTGTTTTAATTCTTGATCAAAGTGGACTTTGGGGCTGTTTGGGCCCTGAAACGAGTCCCGTTCGCACTTATATTTTGGCATGGGTTTATAAACCCGCTGCAAATATAATTGTGAAAATTGTTTCCTATTTCATTGCACGGGCCTCGAGGGATATTTTTCGACCTGATTTTCTTCTTGAATTTCTATATAGCAATATGAGTGTCATTTTTCTCATCTTGACACCTAGTTTATGTTCTTGATAGCATGGCAACTTGTTGAGGTTGTTCAGAAAGGAAAGGCACATGAGTGATAGTTTGTGCTTGCAGTTCGGCCCCGAGGTAGGTTACAGTTTATTTTCCATAGACTTGGCTTAGTTAGATTCTATATGTTATAAATTATTGGAACGTTAGGTTAAATCTTAGAGTAGAAGTTGAGTTAAATCATGTGATCATATAAATTGGCCATTTCGGGACTGTAGACTAGAATTATTATAACGACCGGGTCCATTGTTATGGGTAGTCCAATCGTGCCAAGTTTTAGAGTTAGAAAACTCCGGGTCTGGGAGTTTGAAATTCTGGGCTAGGCTAGCCTCGGCCAGTTTTTGAGCAAGGTTGAGTCTAGGGAAATTAGGGTAAGGATTAGTTTATGTGTCTTGTGTTATGCTAGTCTTCCGTGTAGCCAAGACATAAAAGAGTCCGGGGGACTTTTCGGAATCGAATTTGGGTAAGTAGAACTCCCAGAATTGCATTTGACGTGAAGGGGTTGTTTCGGGTCGTCGGGGGAAGCAAGGGTGTTGTAAAATAGACAAAACTGGGAGATTTTAGGATATTCTGTCTGTGACAAGCGCAACCCTCCGTGGTAGCAACCTCCGCTATAGCGGTGGAAAATACCGCTATAGTGGTGGTCAAGGCGGTCAACACCGCTTAAGACCTTTATAGCGGAAGTTGTCCACTATAGCAGGACCGCTATAGCGGAGCGAGGACAGCTATAGCGGGCCAACAAGATTTTAATGTAGAAATATTCCCCAAAATATTCAGTTTTCACAACTTTATTTTGGGAGAAGGGCTAGGTGATTCTAGGCAATTTTCCTCCTTTTCCCTTCGAATTTCTTCTCTAAGGTAAGGTTTCCACTCCTCAATCTTTGTACTACGTTTCCTATGCGGTAGAATTGGTAGGAGAAAACTTGGGGAAAAGTTGGAATAACCTAGGAATGGTAGAATCCGGGGAAGGAAGGGGATTCCAAGCATGAATGTTCTTAGGCATTGTTAAAAGTATGTTATTATTATCATCGGTTGTTAAATTCTCTATTTTTATCTGTAAAAATGATAGAAATAGGTGAATTAATGGTGGAAAAGCCTGGGAAAAGGGTGGGATGATCATGAGTGGCCTGGGGTTTGGGGATTTGGTGTAATTCAGGTACTGTGCAGGCCTTGTGTGTTAATTGTATGTACTTGTGTATTATTTTAGACCAAGAACGAGAAAGGAATACGAAACACGGGAAAGCTCTGGTTGAATAGAGCTTGGATCATTTCGAGGTAGGTAATGGCTTACGATTTCTGTGAATGTTGTATATTCTTGTACTCATATCTAAGTGTTTGTATAAATTACATTGCTTAGGAGAGTTGTGTAAAATGTCTAAGGTTCTTGCTTTATAGTTTGTGATTGAAGGGTGTTGCTTGTTGGTTTACAAGTTGTTTGATCATCTATTTGAGTATGAGTTGTTGACATTTGATTGGCTCTGGTACCATGCCTAGTACGGCTATAACAAACCATTGGCATGGGTACCACCCCTGGTACGGGAATACTAACGCTTGGCTCGGGTACCACGCCTGGTACGGGTTTACTTTTGTTGCTTCATTGCATTTTTATCGTTGTGTTGCATTAATTGATATTGGTTCTGTGAGTGGACCGGGCTTACTATTGAAATGTGTTATTTGTTTGGTGGTCCTTGAGTGGCCGGGAATTTCTGTATAACTATTGTATGGGTCTTGGTTTAGGCCGGGTTGTTAACTGACGTTTTGTGTGGTCTAGAAGGGATCCAGGGTGGGTCCGGGATAGACGAAAAGGTATATTTAATGGTATATGGTTGTGGCTTAGAGTATAGGTGGTGGATTTCATGTGGGAACAAGCTAAGTAGAGACTTGTAGTCTAAGTGTGTTTGTTAATATTGTTGCATGTCTTCCATACCTTTTACTTCATATTGTCGTACTGTTTTATACACTATTTATTTGAAAACTGGCTGATGATCCTACCAGTACACAGTGGTGGTGTACTGATACTGCACTTGCTTTTCTTTTGGTGAGTACAGAAAATCTTCCAGTGGCTGAGATGCGACCTCCTATAGCACCCGCGATTTCTGACTTCAAGGGTGAGCTGCTTGATCGAGCTACCTTGGATTTATCTCTAGAGTTTCAGCCCACATGTTTCGGGTTAAAACTACTTCCGTATTTCTTTTTGGGGTTGCATTCCCGTACTCTAGATATTGGTAGTAATGTTTGGTACTGTGACTTTCAGTTTCTAGGGGAATTATTTGCAGGATGATATTAATGCTATAGTTTCTTCTTTATTTAATTGCTAGTTTACTTCTGTTTGCTGGTTTTAGGCTGTTAGTCAAGGCAAAAGGTTGAAATCTATTGGGTCGCTCATCCGGGGGTTGGGTGGGTGCCACTCACGATGGTCTGGGTCATGACAAAGATGGTATCAGAGACCTAAGTTCGTTGATCTCGTTGTACCAAACAGGTCTAGTAGAGTCTTGCGGAATGGTGCAGAGATGTCTGTACTTTTCTTCGAAAGGCTATGGGGCTTTAGGAAAAACTATCTCTTCTTTCTTTCCTTCGTGCTATAAATTGATTCCAATTGGTATCTGGTGATACAAATTGGTATCTAACCTCATTCACTCTTTTGTCCGCAGATGGTTACTAAAAGGAAAATGGAGCAAGGCCAACGGTCCCAACAGTGGGCCCGATAGTTCGTGGCAGAGGTAAGGGAAGGGGCAGGGGATGAGCTGGAGCCGCACCTGCCAAGGGTAGAGCTCAAGCTGCTGCTGAGGTTCGTGAAGCGGCCCCTCCCCCACCTCAGGATCATGTGGCGGAAGAGGTGGAAGTGATTTTGGAGGATGAAGGGGAACAAGCAGAGGCGATACTGGTTGGGGGTGCAGGCCTTCCTACTATGACACCGGAAGCTTTTCAGCAGGCGTGGAGTATTCTGAGTGGGTTGGTTGGTGCTGGAGCCATACCCGCGGCTTATGCAAATCAAGCCTTAGAAACTCAGCCAGCGGGTACTACAGCACCTAGGATGGACGCAGCTTCGGGCACGAATGATTTCTTCAGGCCAATGCTAGGCCCAATGATGACAAGAAATGAGCATGAGATGCTGACTAAGTTCCTTAAGTTGAAACCTCTGACGTTTTAGGGTACAGACAAGGAGGATGCCTATGAGTTCATCCTGGATTGCTATGAGAGGTTGCACAAGTTGGGTATTGTACGTCAGCATGGGGTTGAGTTTGTGACTTTTCAGCAGCAGGGTGATGCCAAGCAGTAGTGGAGGTCTCATGTTGAGTGTCGGTCTTCTGTTCTACCTCCACTAACTTGGGAGCAGTTCCACGCGTTATTTCTAGAGAAGTACGTTCCCCGTACTTTGAGGGACCGGAAGAAAGATGAGTTTCTGAACTTGGAGCAGGGTAGCATGCGGTCTCATCTTATGAGGCCAAGTTCCATGCCTTGTCTCGCTTTGCTACACAGATGTTGAGGTCCGAGGAGGAATGGGTCCGGTTGTTTGTCAAGGGTCTGAATAGTGAACTGCAGGTACTGTCAGTGCATATGACTTCTTCAGGAAAGGGATTTAATGATATGGTGGACTATGTGAAGAAGTTAGAGGGAATTAGGCAAGTGGGGCAGGTTAAGGCTTTAGCCAAGAAGCCCCGGAATGAGGGAAATTATGGTGGTTCATATTCCAGGGACCAGAATCAGCAGGCTTACTCAGCCCATCCTATTCAGTTCGCTCTACCAGCTACTACAGGTGGTCGTCAGGGAGCTCAGTCTTAAGCTCCTAGAGGCCAAGGAGCGTCTTATACATCAGCTAGCAGGCCTGCACTTGACCGTGGTTGCTTTCATTCTGGTGATCTGGGCCACTTTAAGAGGGAGGGTCCACATAGGCAGGCAGGTAATCAGGGTCAGCAGCAGACTAGAGCAATGGTCCCGGCAGGCAGAGGCAGTAATGCTAGAAGTTGTCCACAGGGTGGGAGAGATAATTTTTAAGGAGGCCGGCGAGACAGGGGAAATGGAGGCGCAGGCAGGGGTGTGGCGCAGTCAGCTCGGGAAGTTGCCCGGATTGATGATCGGGATTTTTGCTATGCTTTTATAGGAAGGACAGAGGCAAAATCCTCAAAGGTGGTGATCACAGGCACCATTCCTGTCTGCAATAAAATGGTTTCGGTATTATTTGACCCAGGTTCTACATATTCTTATGTGTTTGTGAGTTTTGCTTTGGGGCTGGATTTGATTTGTGATATCCTTGATTCCTCTATCCATGTTTCTACCCCGGTTGGAGAGTCTGTGATTGTGACTCATGTATATTGTGACTGTTCTTTTGTGTTTGTAGGGTTGCATACTTGGGTAGAGTTGGTAATTGTGGATATGGCTGATTTTGATATTATCTTGGGTATGACCTGGCTATCTCCTTATCATGGTGTGTTGAAATGTAACACCGAGATTGTGGCTTTAGAGATTCCGGGTAAGGATAGACTAGAGTGAGAGGGTGTGTACAGGCCTAAGCCTGTTAAGATAATATCGTTTGTTCGGGCTAGGAAGCGAGTGGGGAGGGGGTGTCTAGCCTTCTTGGCTCTTCTTCGGGATGATAGTGTGGAGTCCTCGCCTATTGAGTCAATTACAGTGGTTTCTGAATTTTTAGAGGTGTTTCCAGCGGACTTGCCTGGTATGCCTCCGGACAGGGATATAGATTTTTGTTTTGAGTTGGAGCCAGGTACTCATCCTATTTCTATTCCTCCGTATCGTATGGCTCCGGCAGAGTTAAGGGAACTTAAGACTCACCTGCAGGAACTCCTAGATAAGGGATTTATACGTCCCAGTGCTTCGCCTTAGGGTGCTCATGTTTTATTTGTAAAGAATAAGGATGGTAGTATGCGGATGTGCATAGATTATAGGCAGTTGAACAAGGTGATAATCCAGAATAAGTACCCTCTACCCCGTATAGATGATTCATTTGACCAGCTTCAGGGAGCATCAGTGTTTTCAAAATTGACTTGAGGTCGGGGTACCATCAGTTAAAGATTAGGCTTGAGGACATTCTGAAAACTATTTTTCGGACTAGGAATGGACATTACGAGTTTCTAGTAATGTCGTTCGATTTGACCAATGTGGTGGCAGCATTAATGAGTTTGATGAATGGGGTGTTTAAGTCCTACTTGAATTCCTTTGTTATCGTGTTCATCGATGATATTTTGATCTACTCTAAGAGTAGGGAGAAGCATGCTAATCATCTTCGTATTGTGCTGGATATCTTGAGACACCAAAAGCTTTATGTAAAATTCACTAAGTGTGAGTTTTGGTTGACTTTCATGGCATTCTTGGGGTATGTATGTGTCAGAAAGGGGGGTGATGGTGGATCCCCAGAAAATTGAGGCAGTCAAGAGTTGGGTTCGGCCTAGCTCTATGACAGGGATAATGAGTTTTGTTGGGCTCGTGGGGTACTACCGGAGGTTTGTTAAGAATTTTCCTTCTATTGCTACACACCTGAAAAGGTTGACACAGAAGGATGTACCATTCGTGTGGTCCAATAAGTGTGAGGAGAGCTTCCAAAAGCTCAAAACACTTTTGACCACAACCCCTATTTTGTCCTTGCCGGTTGAAGGTAAAGACTTTGTTGTTTACTGTGATGCTTCACATTCTGGTTTGGGTGTTGTGTTGATACATGATAGTAATGTGATAGCCTATGCATCAAGACAGTCTAAGGTGCATGAGAGAAATTACCCGACTCACGACTTAGAATTGGCAGCGGTGGTTTTTGCATTAAAAATTTGGAGACACTACCTTTATGGTGTCAAGTGTGAGGTATTCACAGATCATCACAGTCTGCAACATGTTTTCACTCAGAAGGATTTGAATTTGAGGCATAGAAGGTGGATGGAGCTATTGAAGGACTATGATGTGACCATTCAGTACCATCCATGTAAGGCTAATGTGGTGGCAGACACATTAAGCCAGAAAATCGTTAGCATGGGTAGCTTGTCTTGTTTGGGGGTGTCCAAACGACCACTAGCTAAGGAAATTCAGGCTTTGGAGGACAAGTTCATGCACTTGGGTGTTTCAGATCAAGGTGGGTTGTTGTCCAGCATTGAGGTCAAGGCCACATTCATAGAGGAAATAAAGGTAAAACAATTTCAGGATCCGAAACTGAGTAAGTTGCAAGGTAAGGCAATATTCGAGGAGTCCATAGACGTTATCCTAGACTCTGGTAGAGTGTTTCACTTTAGAGAGAGGATTTGTGTTCCTCGGGTAGATTATATGATTCAGCAAATCCTGACAGAAGCTCATGGTTCGCGATACTCAATTCATCCGGGTGTGACTAAAATGTACAGGAACTTGAGGTAGCGTTACTGGTGGTCCGGGATGAAAAAGGACATAGTTGATTTTGTGTCCAAATGTCATAATTACCAGAAGGTAAATTACGAACATCAGATACCTGCAGGATTACTTCAGACAATGCCAACTCCAGAGTGGAAGTGGGAAAGGATATCCATGGATTTCGTTGTGGGTCTTCCCAAGACATTGTGGAAGTACGACTCAATTTGGGTCATTGTTGACAAGCTGACCAAGTCCGCTCATTTCATTCTGGTCAGGGTAGATTTCAATTCGCAGCAATTGGCTAAGATCTATGTGAAGGTTATTGTGAGACTGCATGGGGTACCACTTTCCATTATTTCAAACAGAGGTACGCAATTTACTTCTAAGTTTTGGGGAAAGTTACATGAAGAGTTGGGTACTCAACTCACTCTTAGCACAACTTTCTATCCTCAAACTGATGGTCAGTAGGAGAGGACAATCCAGGTATTGGAGGACATGCTGAGACCATGTGTGATGGACTTCGAGGGTCATTGGGACCAGTTTCTACCATTATGCGAATTCTCGTACAATAATAGCTACCACTCTAGTATTGACATGGCACCGTTCGAGGCAATGTATGGGAGGAACTGCAGATCACCGGTTGGGTGGTATGAGGAAGGCAATGTAAAGCCTCTGGGCGTAGACTTAGTGAAGGAAGCACAGGAAAAGGTAAGGGGCATTCAGACCAAGTTGCTGGCTGCTCAAAGCAGGCAGAAGGAGTATGCAGACCGCAAGGTCCGGGATATGGACTTTCAGGCTGGTGAACAGGTATTGTTGAAGATGTCACCAATGAAAGGGGTTATGCGGTTTGGTAAGAAGGGCAAGCTTAGCCCTCGGTTCATCAGTCCGTTTGAAGTTCTTGAAATTATGGGGCCAGTGGCTTACAAGTTAGCACTGCCGCCTATTTTGTCAGGCATCCATCCAGTATTCCATGTATCCATGCTTAAACGTTACCATGGGGATAGGGATTACATCATCAAGTGGGATAAGGTACGTTTCGATAAGGATATTCATTATGAAGAGGAACCAATTTTGATTCTTGCTCGGGATGTCTGGAGGTTGAGGACAAAGGTGATTGACATGGTAAAGGTTCAGTAGAAGCATCATTTGATTAAGAAAGCCACTTGGGAAACCGAGAAGGACATGCGGGACAAGTACCCTTAACTATTTGAGGATTCAGGTACTATACTTCCCTCCGTTTATTTCTGTAATTTTGGGTTTGATTGTTCGGGGATGAACGATGGGTAAATTGGTATCTGTTGTAATGACTGGGTCTGTCATTATGAGTAGTCCAATCGTGCCAAGTTTTAGAGTTAGAAAACTCCAGGTTTGAGAGTTTGAAATTCTGGGCTAGGCTAGCCTCAGCTAGTTTTTGAGCAAGGTGGAGTCTAGAAAAATCCGGGTAAGTATTGGTTTATATGTCTTATGTTAAGCTAGTCTTCCGCGTAGCCAAGACATAAAGCAGTCCATGGGACTTTTCGGAATCAAATTTGGGTAAGTAGAACTCCAAAATTGCGTTTGATGTGAAGGGGTTGTTTCGGGTCATCGGGGGAAGCAAGGGTGTTGTAAAATGGCCAAAACTGGGAGATTTACAGATATTCTATCTATGACGAGTGCAACCATCCGTGGTTGCAACCTCCATTATAGCGGTGGAAAATACAACTATAGCGGTGGTCAAGGTGGTCAACACCGCTTAAGACCGCTATAGCAAAAGTTGTTCGCTATAGCCGGACCGCTATAGCGGAGCGAGGACCTCTATAGCGGGCTGACGGGATTTTAATGCAGAAATATTTTCCAAAATATTTAGTTTTCACAACTTCATTTTGGGAGAAGGGCTAGGCGATTCCAGGCGATTTTCCTCCCTTTTCCTTTGAATTTCTTCCCTAAGGTAAGGTTTCCACTCCCCAATATTTGTACTGAGTTTCCTATGCGGTAGAATTGCTAGGAGGGAACTTGGGGAAAGGTTGGAATAACCTAGGAATGGTAGAATCCAGGGAAGGAAGGGGATTCCAAGCATGAATGTTCTTGGGCATTACTAAAAGTATGTTATTATGATCATAGGTTGTTAAATTCTCTATTTTTATCCATAAAAATGATAGATGTAGGTGAATTAATGGTGTAAAAGCTCGGGAAAAAGGTGGGATGATCATGGGTGGCCTGGGGTTTGGGGATTTGGTGTAATCCGGGTACTGTGCAGGCCTTGTGTGTTAATTGTATGTACTTGTGTATTATTTTAGACCAAGAACGAGAAAGGAATCCAGAACACTGGAAAGCTCGGGTTGAATAAAGCTTGGATCATTACGAGGTAGGTGATGGATTACGATTTCTGTGAATGTTGTATATTCTTGTACTCATATCTAAGTGTTTGTATGAATTACATTGCTTAGGGGAGTTGTGTAGAATGTCTAAGGTTCTTGCTTTATAGTTTGTGACGGAAGGGTGTTGCTTGTTGGTTTACAAGTTTTTTGATCAAATATTTGACTATCAGTTGTTGACATTCAGTTGGCTCGGGTACAATGTCTGGTATGGGTATAACAAATGGTTGGCACGGATACCACGCCTGGTACGTGAACACTAACGGTTGGCTCGGGTACGACCCCTGGTACAGGTTTACTTTTGTTGCATCATTGCATTTTTATTGTTGTGTTGCATTGATTGATATTGGTTCCGTGAGTGGACCGGGTTGAATATTGAAATATGTTATTGGTTTGGTGGTCCTTGAGTGGCCGGGAATTTTTGTATAACTATTGTGTCGGTCTTGGTTTAGGCCGGGTTGTTAATTGACATTTTGTGTTGGGTAGAGGGGATCGCAGGGTGGGTCCGGGCTAGACGAAAAGATATAGTTAATGGTATATGGTTGTGGCTTAGAGTATAGGTGGTGTATTTCATGTGGGAACAAGCTAAGTAGACACTTGTAGTCTAAGTGTGTTTGTTAATAGTGTTGCATGTCTTCCATACCTTTTACTTGATATGGTCGTACTATTTTATACACTATTTATTTGAAAACTGGCTGATGATCCTACCAGTACACAGTGGTGGTGTACTGATACTGCACTTTATTTTCTTTTGGTTAGTACAGGAAATCTTCCAGTGGCTGAGACGCAACCTCATCTATAGCACTGGCGATTTCTTACTTCAAGGGTGAGCTGCTTGATCGAGCTACCTTGGATTTATCTCTAGAGTTTCAGCCCACTTATTTCGGGTTAAACCTACTTTCGTATTTCTTTTTGAGGTTGCATCCCCGTACTCTAGATATTGGTAGTAATGTTTGGTACTGCGACTTTCAATTTTTAGGGGAATTTTCCGCAGGATGATATTAATGCTATAGTTTCTTCTTTATTTAATTGCTAGTTTACTTTTGTTTGCTAGGTTTAGGCTGTTAGTCTATGCAAAGGGTTGAACTCTATTGGTTCACTCATCCGGGGGTTGGGTGGGTGCCACTCACGATGGTTTGGGTCGTGACAATTATACTGTTCATCCTTAGTTTAGGAGCTTGTAGAATTGTTGTGGCTAACCTAGAATCCTTAGGATTCTTTTAGGAGGTTTTAGAGGTAGAGTAGATGCTTTTAGTTATTTTCGTGGTTATTTTCCTCTTGTTCCGCTTATTTTATCGTTATTGCGTAACCACTACTAAAAACAGCTCAAAAAGAGATGGATAGAAAAACGACGGACAACGTCACTCCTGGAAAGCGACGGAAAAAGCGACGTTGTCCGTAGCTTTTCTAATTTTTTTTAATTTATAATTATTTTTTTACAAAAGCAACGGACAGTGTCTCCTTTTCTGTCACTTTTTTTTTGTGGATTTTTGCACCAAAATTATTTATAAATAATTAAGATTTATTTTTTATATAAGCGATGGACAGTGTTGCAATTATTAAAAAGTAATTTTAAAATAACGATGGTGTATGTCGCTTTCTTTAAATATTAATTTACATTAAAAAATAAAAAAGCAACGGACAACGTTATTTTTGTTTGTCGCTTTTTGGTCAATACATGGTCAACTCATTTAAAAAAAGCGACGGATAAAAGTGACGTTGTCCTTCGCTTTTTAAAAAATATAGTGACCTAGATCGGGTCACTCCTCCATTTTCTTCTTCTCTCTTCTCTCCACACACCTCCACACCTCCACAACTCCACACCTCCATGCGGCTACTGCCGCCTCCTCCTCCAGCCACCACGCTGCCTCCTTCCTCCTCCATCATTAATTTTCAGGTTAGGGCTAATTTAAAACTTCAAAGTTAGCTTTTTTTATTATTTTTTAATTACATTGCATTTATTTTAGGTTAATGTTAGATTAAGAATATTGTTAGTTATTATGAAGATTAGAACTTGAATTAGTAGCATTTAAAATTTCAAGTTAGGGTTTGTTTGATATTTTTTGTTATTAGCAAGTTTGTTAGTTTCGAATCTTGAAATTATTTTTTGCCATTTATTTTAAATTAGTGTTAGATTATGAACATTGCTAGTTGTGAATCTTGAATAATGGCTATGAACATTTTATAATTCATATAATTGAATTTGTGAACTTGAATTTGATTTTAGGTTGAATTTGAGAAGTTTGAACTTGAATTTGATTTAAAAATTTGTGAGCATAGTAAATATCTTAGGCTCTTGATTTTAAGTTTGAATTAGGTTCTTGAATTATGTTCTTAAATTAATTTTTAACTTTAGGTTGTTGAATTAGGTTCTTGAATTTGATAGTTAAGTTGGAAATTTTGAATTAGTTTATATTGTTGGGTTATAATCTTGAATTAGTTTTCAACTTTAGGTTGTTGAATTAGGTTCTTGAATTTGGTAGTGAATTTAGAAATATTTAATTAGTTTATATTGTTGGGTTATAATCTTGAATTAGTTTTCAACTTTAAATTGTTGAATTAGGTTCTTGAATTTGATAGTGAAGTTAGAAATTTTGAATTAGTTTATATTATTGGGTTATAATCTTGAATTAGTTTTCAAATTTAGGTTGTTGAATTAGGTTCTCAAATTTGATAGTTAAGTTCGAAATTTTGAATTAGTTTATATTGTTGGGTTATAATCATGAATTAGTTTTCAACTTTAGGTTGTTGAATTAGGTTCTTGAATTTGATAGTGAATTTGAAAATTTTGACAACAACAACAACAACATACCCAGTATATTCCCACAAAGTGGGGTCTGGGGAGGGTGAGATGTACGCAGAGCATACCTTTACCCCACAATGAAGTAAAGAGGTTGTTTCTGATAGACCCTCGGCTCAAAGCAATCCAGGAGAAATAACCAATAAACAAAACAACAGCTAACACAAAACTATACTACTACAAAATAATATAAAAATCTAAAAATCTAAAAAAAATATAAAAAAAAACAATATAAAAATAAATAAATATAAGAATTTGAAAAGTTTGAATTAGTTTATATTGTTGGGTTATAATCATGAATTAATTTTCAAATTTAGGTTGTTGAATTAAGTTCTTGAATTTGATAGTGAAGTTGAAAATTTTGAATTTGAATTTATTTATATTGTTGAGTTATAATCTTAAATTAGTTTTCAACTTTAGGTTGTTGAATTAGGTTCTTGAATTTGATAGTGAATTTGAAAATTTTGAATTAGTTTATATTGTTGAGTTATAATCTTGAATTAGTTTTCAACTTTAGGTTGTTGAATTAGGTTCTTGAATTTGATAGTGAATTTGAAAATTTTGAATTAGTTTATATTGCTGGGTTATAATCTTGAATTAGTTTTCAACTTTAGGTTGTTAAATTAGGTTCTTGAATTTGATAGTGAATTTGGAATTTATTTTTTTTGGTCGAAACTAGCCATTCTCATTAATACCAAAAAAAATTGTCAATTACAAACCTAAGCAAGTGCTGAACACTTACTTCTCATATAACTAAACACAAAACAAACTACTTAGCAAAGGTAAATATCTATACAAATCAGTAGCTAAAAAGCCAGCAAGCCTATGGCTGATATATTGAAGGCATCCTATCCAGTGTTTGCAACATTGTCTTCCACTTAATCTTGTCCCGACCCATCACATGTACCTGCAATCCAATCTCCCTCTGTCCCATTGGTAGGGGATTGATTGAAATCGCACACCATTCATTTCTCTCCATATGGAGTATATTACCATGGCAAACACACAACTAATAATAGCTCCTTTCCCCAATTTGTTGTTAGCCCATCCATTAGCCCAGTCCAGTTGTTGCTGCCAGCTACCAATATACCTGTTCATTCCCAGCCATATCAACTGTCTACGCCAAAATCCTCTAGTAACAAGACACTCAAAGTAGAGGTGATAAAATGTTTCTGTAGCATAACTACAAAAGACACACTCAGAAGGTACATGGATTCCAAACCTGAGTAATCTATCCACTGTTGATAATCTCCTCCATATAGCCAACCATAAGATAAACTTGTGCTGGGATGGCTGTGTTGTTGGAGGGCAATACTCTTCCAAGGGACTTTTTGATACTGTGGAAGAAGGGTGATATACATTTTCTTAATTGAGAACTTCCCCTGTACCACCACAGAACTAAGCTTAGTGGCTATGTCACCTGGTAGAGACAATATCCCTAAGTACTTCCTAGCTTCTAATATTTTCCTTACTACCCATGTAGCATGAGCAGGGATAGGACACTGTGACGTGAGACTAAAAATGCATATATTTAGTTATTATTTATCTCATATTTAGTCTTTTCATTATTATTTTTGAGCATTGATTTTATGAATTATTCTTATGTTGGGTATTTTATTTGTAGGATTAAAACGGTGGAAAGTTTTAAATTTTTTGGAGAAGAAACGAATTAAAAATAAGAAATCATATAAGAAAATCAAGCAGGCAGCTTAATGAATTAAATTAAATATAATAATAAATATATATATATGAGCAGCAAGAATTGAGCAGCAAAGTGAAATTGGAAAAGAGGCAATGTGATACGTGGCAGTACATGACGACACGATGTAATGACCCTTCCGATCATTTATGCGCGTTTGCCTTTCTTGTACAATTAGAGCTTACCTGTAGTGGCATCAAGTCATTTATGGCTTGCTGGGACCGATAGTTTGGTGTTCGGGCCGTTTGTTTGGTCTTTTTGTCCATTCCTGGTTTTAGAGCTTTTAACTTTGGAAATTGTTGGCTTCACTCAACATTCTTGGTGAACATGCTCGAAATCGAATTCTGATAGTTTCATTAGCTCCAGAGCGTAGACTTTGGTCTAGTAGGACTTTGTTGGGGATCCAGGAGCTTTCCAGCTTGGAATTATCTCTCGTTCTGTGTTTTCAGGCCAATTGGACTAGTTCAATTGACTTTGGTCAATATTCGGAGAAGACGACCTCAGATGAAAATTTCATCGGCGCTATTAGCTCTGAAATGCCGAGTTTGTGTTAGGTAGTTGGTTTGTTCGGGTCCCGAGTGAGCCGAGCTTGTTTCAGGTGTTTGGTTGACGTTAGCTAGTGTTGACTTGGGTCAACATTCTTCCGAAATGATCTCCATTGGTAAATTCGTTGATTCCATTGAGTCCAGAATGTCGTTTCCACTAAAATAGCTCTATTGGTTTTTGTGTATCGGATTCCGATTGTGCCCGGAATTCCCAATGGAAGTTTTTAGCATTGTTGGTTTTCTGTTGCTGGTATGGCTGAAGTTGTTCATTGCGATCTCAAAGAAAAATCCTCACGATCGCGATGAGTTGGCCAGTTTGTTCATCACGATCTCGAAGGTTTTTCTTTGCTATAGCGATGAACAAATCCATATATGTATATATGCCTTCTCCTTTGTTTTCTTCACCAGAAATCCATTTCTTCCATTGTTCTTGAGCTCCAAGCTCCCAATTTTTGTGTGGGATTATTCCAAGGTGTTGAGGTGATTATTTTATGGCCCATGATCGATTTCTCGCCTTCAATTCGTAAGTTCTAACCATTAAATTCCATAAATTCTTCGCTTTAATTCTAGTTTGTTCTTGAGTTGTTGGGACTGTTTTGACCCCTTCCTATGGTTCGTTTCCGCTCAAATTTTGTGCATGTTCTCCTGGGATGGTAAGGAACACGTGTGTGTTTTTCTTTTCTGGTTTTGGATTGCAGGGCCCACGGGCCCATTTGTGGCCCGGATTTTAACCCGGCTATTATTATAGCAATATGGGTATCGTTAGTCTTGTTTTGACATATAGATTATTGTATTGATAGTGGTTTCACGATTTGGAGCTTCCTGGAGCAGTTTGAGCCTGGACGACGCCGTCCCCACAGCTATTCGTTGAATGACAGGTAGGTTATGGTTTTCCCTACCTAGACTCTGCGTATATAGGCTATAACTGCATTAATTAACATCCTTGGGTGGGTTGTTGTAGGTTGGTGACCTTGTCCACCTTATTCATCCGTTTAATTCATCCGTTGTTTGTAGAATTCGCTAGTATTGTATTTTACCCTTGTGGTCCTGTGCGGCCTTGTATTGACTCTGAAACATAGATAGTGGGTTATTTGGGGAATGTCCGCAAGTCCC
The DNA here is from genome assembly GCA_003996215.1 of Jaltomata sinuosa. NCBI lineage: Eukaryota > Viridiplantae > Streptophyta > Magnoliopsida > Solanales > Solanaceae > Jaltomata > Jaltomata sinuosa. The sequence goes on along the minus strand of QJPP01003610.1, from coordinate 194,218 downwards.
AGACATAGAGATTATCCTTTTAGGCTGGTTATGTCTGCTGAGTAGCTGCTGGGCCTGTGCAGGGCTAATAGGAATTATTATGAGCCGTTTGGTTAATTTTATATTTGTGTGCGAGCATATCATCCATGAAAAAGGTTTTCCCCTACATGTTTAACTACAGTTTTTCCTGTGAGCCACTACAGATGGTTTTCCTAAACTTGCATTGCCTCGGGGGCCCATTTTTGGTACGGTTGATGATAGAAAAGGGGATTTTGGATGATTTCGCACTGATTTTATTACTGGTATTAGTCTCTGCCAGGTAGAGCACCAGACTTGGTTTTATTACTGATACTAGTCTCTGCTGGGCGGAGCACTAGACTTGATTTACTACAGTTTTAGACCCGGGCACCCTTTGAGAGGGTTACAAAGACTTTTATCACTGATTTAGACTCGAGTATACCTCTGGCACCTTGTGAGAGCGTCTTTTTATATTACTACTACTGTTTTAGATTTGGGTCGAAGCCGGGCATGTACTACGAGATTTTGAGTTTTGAGCTACATCTGAGACTTAGCCACTGGCTTGAACCCAGACTCGATTCCGGAGGACATGTTTTGGGATTGAGTTGTTGTATGTGGTCGAGAGGTAGACCTCCATGGACCCCTATCATTCCTGGTCCACAGGCTACAAGTCAATGCAGTGTGCCCGAAGGGGGGTTATACAGCGGAGGAGAGGTACACGGGAAAGAGGCTTCCATGGGTCTCGCTTCTATATGGACCCGCAGGGTGCCTGAGGGGGAACATACTGGTTACTGTCACTTTATATCACATCATGCATTGATTCCACCCTTGTTTGCTGTGTGTTCAGTGTATGCTCCAGTTGTATGGGCGGCCAGAGGGTTTGTTTTCAGTTTATTACATTCCTCGATTGTATGGGCGGCTCTTGGGACTGTAGATAGATTATATTTATGCCTGCATTTCTTTAGAGATTGTTTTGGCATTCGGTTATTGGAGGATTAGTGATGGTTAACTCGTTGAGGCTTCGATTGTGGGATGTCTGATTATTGAGAGGGCTAGGGAGTCCTATCTTATTGAGGCACTTTTGTGTGACCTTCTGAGCAGAGTGTGAGATTCTGGTTCTATTCTTGATTGAAGCTGAGTGGTATCTATCGGTTATTGTGGTCTAGTTATTTCATCCTAGGGTTTTACTTGTGAGGTGATTTCTTGATTATGCTATCATGTTATTGGATTAGTGTTATGATTTCCTTATACTTGTTCATTCCATTTTGAGTATGTTGGACTGCTTTCCTTCTTTTCCTTTTACTTGAGGTTACCAGTATACCACCATTTTCTCAACTCTCTCTCTTTACTTACTTATAATGTTGTGCAAGGACTCTAAGTGCATTCTCCTTTCCTTCACCTGTTATTTTGTGTAATTGAATCCTCTGTACTAGCATGTTTTACTTGTAACTTTTGGTTGTCTATTCTCTATGCTAGCTCCTTGCGCTTTCCTTATTGCTTCGGTGACTGTTTTCTTGCTATCTGTTACTTACTGCTTTTTTATCTTATATGCGCTCAGTCGGCCAATGATGCCTACTGAGTACCCATTGTTTTGGTGCTCATACTACACTTCTGCACTTTTTGGTGCAGAATATAGTTGAGCTTTTACTGTTGATCGCGCTGGAGACTCGTGCAGATTTTGTGGATATTCAAGACTAGGGTGAGAGCCTGACGATCGGGGCTTGACCACATCTCATCTTTTCTATCTGTTATTCCTTGTACTTTCAGAGACAAACTTGTATTGTATTTTGTTACTTCTAGCACTTGTACTCTATTAGAAGCTTGTGTACTGTTGATACCAAGTCTTAGGGTTGGTGTAGCTTCCTTTATGTATATATTCGGGTATTGCTTACGCTTTGTCTACATTTACATTCTGCTTCCGCTTGTTTCTGCTTATTGTGCATTTTAGTTAGGTAGTAGCCTATTACTAACCGTTTTAGGCTACGGGGATTGGTTCGCCTACTGAGGGGTTGTAGGTGTCATCATGACCTGAGAAATCGGGTCGTGACAGCTTGTTATCAAAGCTTTAGGTTCACCGGTGTCATGGTACGGAGGCAAGTGTCTAAGTAGAGTCTCGTGGATCGGTACGATGACATCCGTATCCTATTTGCAGGAGGCTATAAGGAATTATTAGGAAAAGTTTCATCTTCTTGGCTCCTTATCGTGCATTCCTGGCTTTATTGTCTTCTAAAACTTCAGTTTTTCATTCATTCTCAAATGTCTAAGATGAGTTCGATAGCGGTTGGTGTCGAGGCTTCAGTGCCTGTTGCTTCAGTGCTTCCATCAGTGCCAGGACTTCAGAGTGAGAGTTTACCACCTCAGGTAGGGGGTGTGGGGTCAGCCCAGCCTCTGATTAGATTTGTAGCGACCGTAGTTCTTTAGGACACCATGGCTAGGACTCTGAGTCCTCCGGTGAGTGTTTTAGTACCTAGTTCGGTGAGTGGTGCTTCAGTTAGGGTTGAGCTTCAAGTTCTTCAGCAGGGTTATCTATCAGTATTGGAGTACGAGGCAAGATTTCATGACATAGTTAGACGTACTGCTGGGGTTGTACCTTCAGAGTTTGATAGGGTTCAGAGCTTTGTGGGAGGTTTGATTTCACCGCTCCGTTTGGTGACCAAGTACTTGGTTACAGTTAAGATGACTTTTCTTCAGGTAGTGGACCATGCTTGGGCTATTGAGGATTTATGTCGTGAGGCTTATGGAGGTAGTGCTAAGAGATGTCATCACCAGTACAGTTCTCGAGGTTCACAGACTCGAGGTGGAGGATTCTCCACCAGAGGTAGGTTCCACTGCTTCTTATCTACCAGGTTGGTTTTAGTTGCTACACGGGTTCTAGAGAATGGTTGTGTAGGGCATGTTAAGCAGAGTAGGTAGGGTGCAGACCATATCCTTTGGTGTTTGCCTTCAGATAGTGTAGGCCGTGGTGGCCGGTCAGGTTTAGTGAGACCTTCCCATCGAATTTCTTCTAGTAGAGGCTGTTTTCGATGTGGTGAGCATAGGCACTTTTCTAGGAATTGCCCCACGATTGTGTATCCTGGTCAACCTGGTTGTTATGATTGTGGAGATATTGGTCACCTTTATAGAGCTTGTCCCTGGTGAGGGCCGGTTGGGCCTTCAGTTTTGACCACTGAGTCCAGAGTTAGATCCTGTCAGCTTGATGCTCCTCTTGGTGGGCCAGAGGTAGAGGTTCCTGACATCGTTGCTCCAGGTCAGGCCTTTGCTGCCTTCGACTTGTGTTATTACTGATCGCATTGCGATTCTTTCCTTTCTATCATTTATTTGCTTATATGCCTACCTGCTACTTGTTTAGTTGTTTGGCTTCCTGAATTGTAGTATCAATATGTTATTTTATTGGTAGTTTATTTTTTTAGTAGTGGATGGGGGTGAGTTAGCCTTGTGAGGTGTTTTACCCAGAGTTGTAGCTTGTGAGTAGGATTTGTAGAGCTTGCTTCCTGTTTGTTTTGGTTCTAGGCTTGTTCTGGGTCTTTCTTTCTAGCAGTCCTAGATGGTTGTTACTTAGGCCATTATCTAGCGTGGCAAGAGACCCGTGCGCTGGTTTGGTGTATTACAGGTAGTTGTGCTGGAGATGAGATTTTGCCTTAGTTGGGAGATATTAGTTATGCTAGTGTGCATAGATCGGTTTGGCCTCTCGAGTGTTTAGAGTTAACCCTCTTTGTTGATTAGTTTAAGAGGTTGGAAGGTATGTGGATTGTTCCCATAGTCTCCTCCAGTTCCTTGTCCGTTGGGTGTTTTGTTCTATCCCCAGTTCCAGTTGGAACGAATCCTGATCGTAGTTCTCTGGATGAGCACTTGTTGTTGGCATTGTGATTGGGTTTTGACTTTGGCACTTCCGACTTAGTGTTGACCATAACCTCGTGGTTGGGTTATATTCATAGCATATTGGGTGAGTCGGGAATCCGACCCCTCTCTCTCCTACCTTGTTGAGTTGTGACAATGTAAGTTTTGGTAGCTAAGGGAATGGCTCCAGGTTCTTACTTGAGAAAGGGTTTGTAAGGTTTAGTATATGCTACGGAAGGATTTTGTTTAGCTTAAAAAGGAGGGAGATGACTCATGTTTGTGCTTAAGTGTTTTAGTAGTTGACTGAGGTGACGATGAAGGTTTACTTTGGCATGGTGTGTTGGTGATTCGATTCAGCCGCCAACACATTGCAGTGGGTTTTTCCATCGATTGGTTTGTGTTTCAATAGCAGTTGCGGTTTTAGCAACTTGCATATTTAAGCCTAGTTGGCTTGGGTTCTTAAAGGTTCATTGGCAGCATACGGGTTCGACCAAGGCTTTGGTTGGCAGTTTTGAAAGTTGGGGTACAGAATCATGGTTTGACAGGTTTCATCGGATGGTTCATGGCAGTTTCTATTTGGTTGCAGCATCCTAGTTCCAGGAGGCAGTGGGTACGGGAAACTTAGCTTCTTTACTTTAGTTTTGGATGCAGCTATTGGCCTTGGATACCTAGTCCTTGGCTAACCATTGTATAAGGCAGGATATTCTTGATTTCAGCAATGCTCTTCATGGTACGAAGCTTCTTCCTTCTTAGTTGGACAAATGCAGTGGCGTAAGTTCCAGAACCAGCGGTGATGTATTATATGTGGTCAGGTTGTGCAGGTTGAGACTAGCAAGGCTATTTTGAGTTATAATGATACTTAGAGACTGGTAATCGCCATTCTTTTGCCGAGGATTTGAAAGCTTATTTAGTTGATTCTTCCGAAGTTGTTGTTTATGTGGGGTTACAGTGTTGGTTAGACTTGGCCATTGGGGACTAGAAGTTTGTGTGTGGTATGCTTTGAAATGGTTGGTTTATGTGCTAATTCAGAGGAGCAATTGATTTGAGCCAAAGGAATGAGCTGAAGTTATATGCAAATTTCCATGGCTAGATGGAAACTTTGAACCCCAGGTACGTTTTCCTTTGCCTTCGGGGTGTTTTGACTTGGTATTCATGCCATGGTGGACTTATTCCCAAGGGGAGCTGGGTAAGACGACTCCAAATCAGAATGGTGTTCTATTCTCAGAGTTTGGAGCTTAGCTAATGACTACGGACTTCGTGGTAGGCTTACCACACTACTTGCAGGATCTTGGTTTTGGTTTGGGTCGATTGGGCAGGTTGCCCTAGTTCCTTCGCTTCAAGTTGATTCAGATTTGGTCCAATTTGGTAAGGTTGGTTTCGTTCTACAGTTTGAAAGTTCTCCATCAATATAATGTATTCATATATGCCTTTCATAACTTTGGTGTACGAACTTCAGTCGGATTCACATGGGTTGATCAGTTGGGTTCAATTAGCGAGTTTGGTGTTGGCAAAAGTGTTCTTCTGTTGCTTGATGGTCAGTCGGGTCAGGTAACTCCAATTTTGAAGGACCTGCTATGGGTTGTTATCTTCGATGGAAAATTTTAGTAGACTTTAGCTTGACTTTGATGGAACTTGAGTATAAAGTGTGACTTCGTTCGTGGTAGAGTATAAGCAAAGACTGTGTATTTTCGGTGTTTCAGTTGTTGCGTTGATGATGGATTGAGTGTTAGACTGGTATGCAACTTCCTGTTATGGTGCTAAAAGGACTCAACTCAGAATAAAAGGGTTTTGTGGAATCGACGGGTTCATGAGTTAGAATTTTGGTTGTGGTTTAGAAGATTTAAGTTCTGTGCACTGATTTCCATGCTTCTCTGGTTTCGGTGTTGTGTAGATATCCCCAATTGAGATTCTCGAGGTTCAATTTGGATTGGCAGACCCTTGGAGTTTTGGAGTTTAAGTTTGGGTTCTAGCTTGGCTAGTAAGGAGTTTAGGCTTGGTTGCTTTCGTTGGTTCTGTTGGGTGCTGTCCGGTCGAGGAGGTTGCCCGAGTTATCCGAGAGAGTAGTGCGGGTTGTGTATCCGCTGTTCTTTTAATCTTCAGTCTATCCATCTTTCCTGAATTTCTGGGATGAAAGTCTTTTTAGTAGTGGATGATGTAATGACCCTTCTGATCATTTATATGTGTTTGCCTTTCTTGTACCGTTAAAGCTTGCCCATAGGGGCCTCAAGTCAATTATGGCTTGCTGGGACCAGTAGTTTGGTGCCTGGGCCATTTGTTTGGTCTTTTTGTCCATTCCTAGTTTCAGAGCATTGAACTTTGGAAATCATTGACTTCAGTCAACATTCTTAGTGAACGTGCTCGAAATCGAATTTTGACATTTCTATTAGCTCTGGAGCGTGGACTTTGGTCTAGTAGGACTTTGGTCGGGATCCAGGATCTTTTGAGCTTGGAATTATCTCTCGTTCTGTGTTTTCAAGCCAGTTGGGCTGGTTCGGTTGACTTTGGTCAACATTCGGAGAAGACAACCTCATATGGAAATTCTGTCAGTGCTATTAGCTTCGGAATGCCGAGTTTGTGTTAGGTGATTGGTTGGTTCGGGTCCCGAGTGAGCCGGGCTCATTTTGGGTGTTCGGTTGGCGTTAGCTAGTGTTGACTTGGGTCAACATTCTTTCGAAACGATCTCCAATGGTAAATTCATTGATTCCATTGAGTTCGGAATGTCGTTTCCCATCAAATAGCTCTATTGGTTTTTGTGTATTGGGTTTCGATTGTGCCTGGAATGCCCCGTTGAAGTTTTTAGCATTGCTGGTTTTCTGTTGCTGGTATGGCTGAAGTTGTTCATCGCGATCTCGAAGAAAAATCCTCGCGATCGCGATAAGTTGGCAAGTTTGTTCATCGCGATCTCAAAGTTTTTTCTTCGCGATAGCGATGAACAAATCCATGTATGTATATATGCCTTCTCCGTCATTTACTTCACCAAAAATCCATTTCTTCCATTGTTCTTGAGCTCCAAGCTCCCAATTTTTGTGTAGGCTTATTCCAAGGTGTTGGGGTGATTATTTTATGGTCCGTGATCGATTTCTCGCCTTCAATTCATAAGTTCTAACCATTAAATTCCATAAATTCTTCGCTTTAATTCTAGTTTGTTCTTCAGTTGTTGGGAATGTTTTGACCCCTTCCTATGGTTCCTTTCTGCTCAAATTTTGAGCATATGCTCCCGGGATGGTAAGAAACACGTGTGTCTTTTTCGTTTTCAGTTTTGGGTTATGGGGCCCATAGGCCCATTTGTGGCCCAGATTTTGACCCAGCTATTATTATAGCAATATGGGTATCGTTAGTATTGTTTTGATGTATAGATTATTGTATTGATAGTGGTTTCACGATTTGGAGCTTACCGGAGCAGTTCCAGCCTGGACGGCGCCGTCTCCACAGCTATTCATCAGATGATAGGTAGGTTATAGTTTTCCCTACCTAAACTCTGCGTATATAGGCTATAACTGCATTAATTAACATCCTTAGGTGGGTTGTTATAGGTTAGTACCCCAGACATTGTCCGCCTTGTTCATCCATTTAATTCATACGTTGTTTGTAGTATTCACGTAGTATTGTATATTACCCTTGTAGTCCTGTGCGGCCTTGTATTGACTCTGGAATATAGATGGTGGGTTATTTGGGGAATGTCCGCGAGTCCCAGACATAGAGATTATCCTTTTAGGCTGGTTATGTTTGCTGAGTAGCTGCTGGGCTAATAGGAATTGTTATGAGCTACTGGGCTAATTTTATATTTGTGTGCGATCATATCATCCATGAAAAAGGTTTTCCCCTGCATGTTTTACTACAGTTTTGGCTGCGAGCCACTACAGACGGTTTTCCTAAACTTGCATGACCTCGGGGCCCCATTTTTGGTACGATTGATGGTAGAAAAGGGGATTTCAGATTATTTCGCAGTCATTTTATACTGGTATTAGTCTCTGCCAGGCAGAGCACCAAACTTGGTTTTATTACTGATACTAGTCTCTGTCGAGCGGGGCACTAGACTTGATTTACTACAGTTTTAGACCCGGCCACACTCCGGGCACCCTTTGAGAGGGTTACTGAGACTTTTATCACTAATTTAGACTCGAGTATACCTTGGGCACCTTATGAGAGGGTCTTTTGAGATTACTACTACTGTTTTAGACCCGGGTCGAAGCCGGGCATGTACTACAAGATTTTGAGTTTTGAGCTACATCTGAGACTTAGCCACTGGCTTGAACCCAGGCTCAATTCTGGAGGACACGTATTGAGATTGAGTTGTTGTATCTTGTCGAGAGGTAGACCTCCATGGACCCCTATCGTTCCTGGGCCACAAGCTATGGGCTGACGCAGCGTGCTAGGAGGGGGGTGTATGGCGGAGGAGAGGTACACGAGAAAGAGCCTTCCATTGGTCCCACCTCTATATAGACCCATGGGGTACCTGAGGGGGAGCATACTGGTTACTGTCACATCATATCATATCATGCATTGATTCCACCCTTGTTTGCTGTGTGTTTAGTGTACGCTCCAGTTGTATGGGCGGCCGGAGGGTTTATTTTCAGTTGATTACGTTCCTAGATTGTATGGGCGGCCGTTGGGACTGTAGGTAGATTATATTTATGCTTGTCTTTCTTTATAGATTGTCTTGGCATTCGATTATTGGAGGATTAGTGATGGTTAACCTGTTGAGGCTTCAGTTGTGGGATGTCTGATTATTGAGAGAGCTAGGGAGTCCTATCTTATTGAGGCACTTTTGTGTGGCCTTCTGAGCAGAGTGTGAGATTATAGTTCTATTCTTGATTGAAATTGAGTGGTATCTCTCGGTTATTGTGGTCTAGTTATTTCATCCTAGGGTTGTACTTGTGAGGTGATTTCCTGATTATGCTACCATGTGATTAGATTGGTGTTATGATTTCCTTATACTTATTTATTCCATTTTGAGTATGTTGGACTTTTCCTTCTTTTCCTTTTACTTGAGGTTACCGGTATACCGCTATTTTCTCAACTCTCTCTCTCTACTTACTTATAATGTTGTGTAAGGACTCCAGGTGCATTCTCCTTTCCTTCACCTGTGATTATATGTAATTGAATCCTCTGTACTAGCATGTTTTCCTTGTAGCTTTTGGTTGTCTATTCTCTGTGCTAGCTCCTTGCGCTTTCCTTATTGCTTCAGCGCTTGCTTTCTTGCTATCTGTTACTTACTGCTTTTATATCTTATATGCGCTCAGTCGGCCAATGATGCCTACTGAGTACCCATTGTTTTGGTGCGCATACTACACTTCTGCACTTTTTGGTGCAAATATTAGTTGAGCTTTCGTTATTGATTGTGTTGGAGACTCGTGCAGATTTTGTGGATATTCGAGACTAGGGTGAGTGTCTGACGGTCGGGGCTTGACCATATCTCATCTTTTGTATCTGTTACTCCTTGTACTTTCAGAGACAAACTTGTATTGTATTTTGTTACTTCTAGCACTTGTACTCTATTAGAAGCTTCTGTACTGTCGATACCAAGTCTTGGGGTTGGTGTAGCTTCCTTTATGTATATATTCGGGTGTTGCTTCCACTTTGTCTACTTTTACATTCTGCTTCTGCTTATTTCTGCTTATTGTGCGTTTTGGTTAGGTAGTAGCCCATTACTAACCGTTTTGGGCTACGGGGATTAGTTTGCCTACTGGGGGGTTGTAGGTGCCATCATGACCTGAGAAATTGGGTCGTGACACACGAAAGAAACTTTCAACCATAGCAAAGCAGCAACGCGGCGGCATACCCAATTTAATTGGGTTTTGATTTTCCAATTCTTTTTAGACTCAGTTATTTTATTTGAGGATTTTTCCTACATCTATAAATAGTCCATAAAAATAATTTTTAGGAGGAGAACCGATATACTTTTTATTTTTTTACTTTGTAAGCTAGGAAGAGCTAAGAACCGCCGTGGAGGCTGGAGAATTTTGGTTTATTCTATTCTTCTCCTTTATTATTTATTTGTGTTCTTGGATTATATATTTTTCTACTTTGAGGTAATTTTCATGATTAATACAAGTAAGTCTTTTATTATGTATTATTCTATGATTCTTGCAAGCATGAGTAGCCAAATACCATAACTAGGATTGTGGGAACTATGATGAATTAACAAACGTAGGTTAAACAGTTAATGATTCTAGGGCAGTGTTTATACATGTATTGTTCTTCCCTTCATTTTGATTGCTTTTTAACGGTTGCAAACGTTAGAACTCACCTTATTCTTACTTGTCGAACCAAGGAGGTAACGGATGGGAAAATGGTTGTTTAACGATGGAAATTTTCGGCTACCAACCCTCATCTAATAGCTTGACCTTATCCGGGAATAGCTAATCTAGTATCCAGGGTAAGGGTTAGTAAATCATACACCCACGGCAGAACCAAGGCATGTGATGAAATTCATCTATCTGCCGGACCAAGGATTTAGGTGAATCTAACTTATTGATCTTGCATGTTAAGCACCAGAATAGATCATTAATTGCGTATACCTCTTAAGTTATGAAATCATGGTGAACACAGTCCTAGTTACCTTTAATTCTTTGAATACAATTAAATATTAAATTGGTAATAATTCCTACCTTTACTTTTGATACATAAAACCACCTGGCTTGCCACATCCAAAGCAATTCCCACTACCTGCCAAACACTCGCCCTGGTGGTTCCTACCACACTTCTTGCACACTGGGTTAGTGCACCCACTAGTAACCGTACCTTAGGACTTAGAGCCTGACGCTCTATCCCGACGATCCTTCTTAAACTTGGGCACTGGGGCACTAGCAGAAGATGGAGCTGGAGTTGAATTTTTCTAGCGATATTGAGAGCAATTGCCACCTCTAACCTCTGCTGAAAATGGCTATACTCACCTGTCCTAGCCCTCTTAGCATCACCTCCCCTTTCCTTAATCTTTTCCTCCTCAATCTGCTGAGCATAAGTAACCAGCCTGGAGAAGTCCATTTCTTTCACGAGCATTGCACTCTTGCGTTTCTTGACCATATCATCAGACACACTGGAGACGAACTTTCTCATACGAGCTCTAGAGTAAGCTACTATTGTTGGGGAGTACTTGGATAACTGATTGAACTTCAATGCATAGTCCTTTACGCTCATGTCATCCTGCCTCAGATTGAAGTGTTCTCCTGCCCCTGTCACCTGAGATAAAGTCAACTGGAAACCGTGATCGGAGTGAACTCCTGAACCTTGGCTTCCCTAAGCTCTAGGGGGAAGAACCGGTCCAGAAATGCAGTTTTGAAAAGATCCCAAGTCACTGGTCCTGCATTGGCACAACGAGATTCCTTCCATTGATGGTACCAAGTATAAGCCACCCCTTTCAACTGATAGGCAGCTAAGTCTGCATTCTCCACTGGAGTGACACCCATAATGTCGTTCACTTTATGGATATCTTCTAAGAACTCTTGGGGATCCTCATCTGACTTGGACCCATGAAACTCTGGAGGGTTCATCCGAGTGAAATCCTAGATCCTGGTTGTAGCAGTATTGACCTGAGGTGGAGCTGGAGTCGCAGCCTGCTGATTGATCTGGGCGGTCATGGACTGAGCAAGTACTTGGAAAGAAGCCTAGAATTCGGCATGTGTAACCTGTTCATTCAATGGGTCTGCTGGAACTGCTGGTGCGGGCTGATTCCTAGCTTTAGCTCTTCTAGGAGGCATTTTTCTGAAATGCGAAGAGCACGAGTTAGAATAGAGGAGAATTTAAATAGAGTTTATACTCTATAGCACGATCTGGAAAAGAAAGAAGGGAAGTTATTCCTAATGACGTCTCATAGCTTTTCCTCCATAAGTATGACACGCTTCACACCCATGAAGAAGACTCTACTTGATGCGGCTTCCAAAGATCCAATTTTTTCATGCCCCGATGCTACCCCCTAGACGCAACATGGTGCTTAGTGTCATAAGTGACCCCAAGCTAACCCATGGCATAGCATATCTATATAAAACCAGTTTAGAGATATGTACTGTGCGGAAACTAAATCAATTTAATATCTTAAAGCAAGGAAAGAGCCCAACAAATCTGAAATGGATATAATATAAAAATATGGTTTAGTGCTGACTGAAAACAACACTAACGACTGTTGAGTCTAGTCTATGTCTGAAAGCCATCTAACTGAATGGGAGTTGCTGGGACATGCCCCCAGCTAACTCTACAAATCTAAAACTGAAGGTAAATACTGAAATGAGGCATGTTTATTGCCCTCAAACTAATAAGGACTCACCACTAGACTGCTGAGTACGAACAGGGGAACCAAATTAGGTGCGGTCTGGATGTTGAGTGCCTGAACCTACATCATAAAATGATGTAGCACAAAAGTTTGCATCAGTACTTTGAATATACTGAGCATGCAGGATATATATACAAAGCTGGGCAATATAGAACTGAATATGAAGATAGATATACTGCAACAAAACTAAATTGAATGCAATGACCAAGTATAAATCATGAAATAGCATGTTGTACTGAATACTGAACATAAATACTAGATACAAGGTCAATGCACATGAATCTGACTATGGGAGACACTACTAACCGAAATACCCCAAGTTGAGCTAACTATGGGGCCAACCTGTGACCCTGGATGGGAGGGTGTTCATACCTTGCCAAGGGTACGAACAAGTCTGACATGAATCCACTACTGATGTCCACAAGGGACAAGGAGGTACATCCTTGTCTGACAGCTGACTCCTTTAAACCTACAGTGGCACCATAGTTCTGGGACTTGGGGGCTGCTACTAAAGGTCATAACCTAAACTGACAGCTAAGCCCTCATCCCCTAGTCTGCTCGGTACTAAGTATACTCCCACTGAATGTAAGAAAAATATACTCAAATAAGGAATAGCTCAAAATGTTGGTAACTGACCGAGAATGCAATATAAATATATTGAAGGTTATAACATTCAATTTCTAAAGCATTGGCATAAAATTGTTCTGCCTAACAAGTCAAATTCATGAAATACTGGATTATCTACAAGTTAGGGATTCTGAGCATTGTTCATGAAACTGTACTAATTCTCCAAGAAATATGTGATCAATACCATAAAAGTTGTAAGAACTGAATTACAATAATTTCTTAAGATTTAGGAACCCTATGTCTGAAACATGCATGGAGAAAACTGAAGATTTACTAGAATCTAGGGACCTACTGGGTGAAAGGAACCCACTAGTGAAATCCCACATACTTGGTGAAGATATGCACGGAGAAATCCTTGGATTTTTGGGGCTGAACTTGGTGAAGGCCTTTTCTTGTTCTTGAGAGAAAATTGTCGCCCTTTGTGTTTCTATTCTTTCTAAGTTTGATAGATTTTGGAGAATAGATTTTTAAGGTAGGTTTTGACTACTTAAATCAGGCTTATATGACATAAAAAACGTAGCTTAGGCTTTAAAAGAGAAAGGAAAAGTCTGTAATACCCCTGGGAAAGTTTAAAAGAATATGCAGAAAATCGTGCTTCAGGGATCACGACTTGGTTGATGGACCGTCCTTCTAAACAACGGACCGTCAAACTGAGTCATGGTTCTGCCTAAGAATTTAGGGGTCTCTGGTCCTAGGAACTATGACTCAACAGGACGGAGCATTCTTCTGAACGATGGCCCGTCATGTGACCCGTGGTTCCTAGGTTTGGAACTGGGGGTCCTCTGATTCATAGAAACCACGTGTGATAGGTCGAGCTGTGGTTCCAAACCACGGTACGTGGTTTGAACCATGGTCCTTAGGGAAGAACACCTAGGCTACTGGAGTCAGGGAATACGGTTGCGAATAATGGTCCGTCATCCATAAGGACAGACCATCGTTTGACCCGTCTTCTCTAGGACCATTTTGGGGTCCTCTGGAACTTAGGACTATGAGTGTACATGACAGACCGTGGTTTCAAACAACAGTCCGTATTCCTAACCGTGATTCCTGGAAACTAGAACTTTTCTTGAAAATTTTATTTTCTACTGTTTTTCTAAGATTAGTTTGGGCTTGGAAGTTTTGGGGTGTTACAAGAAGGCTGACAGTTTCTTAGGAACCATGATTGGCTTTTACGTCCCGTAGTTTGAATTACGGACCGTCCTGCTAACTCGTGGAATCAAACCTAAGGTCTCCCTATTTCCCTAGAAACCAAGAATGAGTCTATAGACCGTAGATATTTCTACAGTCAGTCTTGTTAACTCGTAATGTCGGATCTGCAGCCTGCTATTTTAGGAAGGAACCATGAGGGGAAACCACGGGCCATGGTTTAGTCTACGGTCCGTAGACCTCACCCGTGGAACCTGAAGCTGAGCTTTTAATTTAGTTCTTTTCCAGCTTTTACCCAGGCGTATTTTTGTAATTACCCACTCTTTTAACTCTTAAGTGAGGTTGTTTTGACTATTTTTAGTAGGCTTTTATTCCCTAATAGCCTAAACTCTTCTTATTCTAAGCAATTCTATTCCCAAAGGAGAAAGAACTCCTTCAAGCTCCAAGTCTCAAGATCCAAGATCAAGCCTCTATTTCTTTTCATCTTAGATCTAGAAAGCTTCAATAAGGTATGAGAGTATTCAATAAGAGAATCCATTTACCCTTATGCCCCAAACCCATGATTTTTACTTTGATTTATGAATTGGTGAAATTAGGGTTCTTACCCAAATTGGGGAAAACTTATAAGTTCAGTTTTAAAGTTTCAATTCATGGTTTCTCATTACTTATCTATGATTTATTTGAGGTTTCTTAATTGATTTCAAAAGCCCATGCATTAAAGATGATTTCTAGCATGATTCTATTGAAATGCATGATTTCAAGTGAAAATTGGTATGTTTAGATAACATGGCCTTATGTATTTATGAAAGTGCATGCTTAATTCTTCAAGTTATGAATTTAGAAAGAAAAGTATGCTTTGAATTATGGCTATGCTAAGTTTTAAGGATTTTTGAAGTATGAATCATATGACATCAGATATGTCTCTATGTTTTATGAAAGATTTGGCATATAGATATGTCTACCTAAGCTATGTGAATTTCATGGTATTAGATATACCCGTATGCTTTTCAAACAGATTTGGCATTAGATATGTCACAAGTATAAGTTGAGCTATAAGTATGTTTTGGGAGTAGTATTGAGCACCGAGTTGGATTGGGTGAGTGTACCCCTTGTATATCCTAGAACTACATGCTGCTGTAGGTTCTTTAAATACCCTTTGTGGGTATCAGACACCGTGATCACACTAGTTATGCCTGTATACCTTGGCAAGGTATATTGGGTCCTTTTGATAGGGCAGATACATCGGATTCCATATAGCTCACATGGTCTATGTCGGTTAGAGAACCTCCCACAGTAACTAGTTTCCATATAAAGAATGTATTGACTCCTTGTTTTCAGATTTAAGACCTACTACTTATGACTTATGATTATTATTATATTTCATCTTATGATATTGCATGGAGTCATTACATTACAGATTTTACCATTATCATATGATTTTAGCTTCAAGGATATTATAAGCATGTTTTATCACGAATTAGGCATGATCTCAGTTTTAAGCATACTTTCAAGTATAGTTTATCATACTATATGCATATCTCACATACTCAGTACATTTCATAGTACTGACCGTATACTTCTTTGTGCTGCACCCTATTATGATGTAGATTTTGTAGCCCGCCCGTGGCTAGTAGATCAGCACCACATCCAGTCAGCTTGGTGGGTTCTCCTCCTTTGAGGACTTGGAGTTTAGTTTAATTTCAGCATTTAGTTTGTTTATTCAGTATTTCAGTGTTTAGAGTTAGCTGGGGGCCTGTCCCAGTAACTCGCTAGTAGTAGAGGATTTCAGACATAGAGTCAGATATTCAGCTGTATTCAAATTTTCATCCTTAGGCTGTTATTTATATAAACAGATTAAGTTGCTCATTACTTCAGTTAAGCTTCTGTTCTTATTTTTTTCTCAATTTTTAAGTCATGCTAGTGTCAGAGGGTTATCTTGAGATCACTTGTGATCTTGGGTCCCATGTTTTGTCAAGGGGGTAGGCTCGGGGCGTGACAAGAGCCTCATTAGATGCACATCCCTATTTGTCTGCTCTCATTTGTACACCCATTTTACTTTACGATCTTGCTTGAATTGGATTTTTGTGACAGAATTCCCAATTCCCCCTAATCCTTTACTTTCTTTTATTTAAACACTTACTCTCTTAGTGAAGTCGTTTCTATACAATCATCATTGTGCTATCTGCAAGTCTCTGTGGATACGACCCCGACATCCGTTTGGTACTTATAAATGTGTTTCGCTTCACGATCGCTGATACCTCCCTCTTGAAGAGTATGTTTGAGCATTTATCAATTGCCTACTTCTTTCTTTGGTATTATTATTATCTTCATTACCTGTCTAGTTTTTGCCTACTCCATTGATAACTAGATTTTAGGTGGATCTCTATGGTTAGTTTACTTTCCTGTAGTTTATATTATATATTATATTTCTAAGCTCGGTCGACCAATGATGCCTACTGGGTACCCATTATTTTGCTACTCATACTATACTCTGTATCTTTTTCCGATGCAACACCTAGTACGAGCTACCCTCATTGATCCTCCAGTCATTCATGGCCAGCTGTTGTTCAGATCGTGGTGAGCTCCCAACGTTTGGAGATTTTTACTACTTTCCATCTAACTTTCTATCTGTATTTTGTATTTTGGATAAACAGTACTTTTGGTATAGCAATTTCGTACTTTAGATTCTCTTGTACCGATGACACTAGGTCCGAGGTTGGTTCTTGTATATATTGTCTTCTCGGTCACTTTGGGACCATTTTTGTATATTTATTATGGTTGGTATGTTTCTATACTGTTTGCCCTTATTTCCTTATATTTTCTCTTCCACTTTCCTTGTGTTAAATTGTATTATTATCTTCTGTATCATTAGGTTGGCTTGCCTATCCAGGGGTTATGTAGGCGCCATCACGGCCTGATTTTAAGTCATGACAGAGTGGTATCAGAGCTTTAGGTTCACCGATCTTACCATTACAAGAGCAAAGTGTATAGTTGAGCCTCATGGATTGGTACAGTGACATTTGTATCCTATCTGTGAGAGGCTATAGGGCATTCCTAGGAAGGATTCTGTCTTGTTTGATTCCTTATCGTGCATCCTTGACCCTATCAACTTTTAAGTATCTTTTGTTTCACTCTATCTCAGATGGTTTAGATGAGATCAACATCAGGTGAGGACGAGACCTCTGCACCTACAGTCAGATCCCCAGCTAGGGGATGAGGTAGAGGTCCACCCAGAGGTCAAGGTAGAGGATGGGTTGTGGTGCTAGCTCGGGCATAGACAAGATTACCATCACCAGAGCCTGATATTAGGATTGATGAGGTGCATTATGAGTTGGAGGGTATGGGGCCCGCTAATAAGTTGGTAATCTACTAACTTATTGAGCCTCTATTCATGAGTTATTGTCATGTTTTGATGAGAATTAAAGGTACTTATTGCCTTTATTGACACAAATACAAGTATTCTTGGTCAAGAGAAGAAAGTAAAGGAATTGAACCCAAAGAGCTTGAAAAGAAGTTAAAGTGTGAAGGTGATCAAAAAGGAGGAAGGAATTGTCAAGAAGGGCGATAGACATGCGAGCCGTATAATGCTGAATGTGATCGTACCTCCCTTCACACTTGGGTCGCATATGTATCTAGACTTCACTGATAAGAAAGGATAGCATATGCGAGCCACACACTGCAGGGTGCGATCATATATGCCTTCGCATGTCGCTCGCACCAGTCTCAAAGGGCATTTTTGTCCAAAGTCATGTGATGTATTTAGAAAGGTTCTAAAACCCTTTTTGGGGTATGTACCTAAGACAATTCAATTTTTACTTTCCCCAAGGAAGAGCATTGAGAGTACTTTCTCTTTTCTTCTTCCTCATTGAAAAACACCATTTGTAAAGAATTTGATCTTGGAGTTTGAAATTAGCTTAATATGAATAGAATTTTGGGAAACCCAATTGGTATATTCTCTTGTTCCCTTAATATGAGTAGCTAAATCTTATTCTAGAGTATGAGCATGATGGGTATTTAAATTTTGGTATGGGTATTGATTGATTGTTCTTATAATAATTATTTAGTATGGGTCTATTGAATTCTTCATGGTTTAATTATAAAATTCATGGTTGCAAACATTGACTGAGTTTACTAATTTTGTTCTTGCTTGAAAGAGGAGTTCATAAATTGGGTAAGAATTCAATAGTGGGGATTTAGGATTTCCACCATAGATTAAGGTTAGAAATAGCTTGATCGAAGGAAATTCCCATCTAAGAATCTAAGCTAGAAATACTATGATTCACCTAAGTGTTAATTGGTTATTTTATGGTAAAGCTATTGTGGTTGAGGAAAGGCCATGGTACATATATTTGGAGGGTCAAAAGACTACCAAATATAGCTAAAACCAAGCTACCCATACCTATAATCGAAAGTTTGCATGAATAATCAATTTCCTAGCCTATTTTAGAACCCCATTGGAAGCATACCCCTAGTCTTCCTTCTCTTGATTATCAAATTGTGTTTACAATTGTTCTCGTGTTAAAATTGTGATATTGTTAATTCCCAATCCCCTTTTCCCCCAACTTTTACTTTTTATTTACTGAACACTTACTCTCTCTAGTGATTGTTATTCAATAATTTATTGGAGAATCATTACTCCATTCTCCGTGGATACAACCCCAATATCCATTGGGTTTATTTATTGTTTTATACGATAATTGTTACCACCTCCTACGAGAGAGTGCTTTTGAATGTCATCACCCGCCCAACATCCTGCAGGTTTTGTGGCTACTCTGATACTACATGACACTTTGGTTCACTTGCTTGGGTTTCTTGAGGGTATGTCACTACCAGCAGTTTTGCTCGGTACTCTGATTTCTTCTCAGATGAGGGACGAGGCTCAAACTTCAACCCAGGCAGTGAGACAGAGTTCAAGAGCACAACCTACTACTATGGATCCCTGATCAGAGGTATTGTCAGTTCCTACTGTTATCCTGCCTATTCCATCTAGTCTTGTTATGTCTTCTGAGGAGCAGAAGATGCTTTCTAGGATTTTGAGGTTGGGTCCCCCGAGGTTTTCAGGTACTCCTAGAGAGGATGTGCACGAGTTTCTGACTAGTTGCCAGGAGAGGTTGCATAACCTCAGGTTTGTCGATTCTCACAGAGAAGATTATACTATTTTTCAGTTGGATGGTCCAGCAAACCAGTGGTGGAGGTCTTATATAGCTTGTAGACTAGCCGTGTCACCTCTACTTACTTGGGCACAGTTCTCCATAGATGTTCTGGAGAAATATGTACTGCAGAGCTTGAGAGAGAAGTTGATGGATGAGTTTTCCAGGTTGGAGCAGGGCTTCACGTCTGTTTTTGAGTATAAGGTTCACTTCCATGAGTTTGCTAGGCATGCCACCATGATTTTGCCCACCGAGCACGAGAGGGTGCATCACTTCATCGAGGTTTGACTTTACAGCTCTTTTTGGCTATAGAGGGTATAGTAGCTTCGTGTCAGTCCTTCCTAGAGATAGTGGATTTTTCCTGCACTATAGAGGGCATACTTCACAAGGCCCAAGGGGGTAGCGTTAAGAGGCCCTGCCATCATGGCCATTTTAGGGACTCACAGACATAAGGTAGAGGCCACTTTGGTAGGGGTCAGCATCAGCAGCGGTTCTAGAAGAGCTAGCTTATTCAGGCATCATTATAGATTACTGAGGGTCAGATTTGATTTAGTCTTTGGGTCATGCACATTCTGGGTATTCAGGTTGTGGTGACCAGTCTGGTTCAGTGGATTCTTCTTCTCAGACTTTAGCAGGTAGAGGGTGCTTTGAGTGTGATGAGCTGGGGAATTTTGACAGAGATTTCTCTAGATTTAGGTACAATAGTTAGTGGGGTTAGATGGTTCAGGCCGCCAAGGCTCCACCACCCCTAGCAAGAGATGGTGCACAGGGTAGTAGGGGTAGTCCTTAGGGTGCTAGAGGCAATTCTTAGTCTAATATATTAGGTGGTCGTGGCGGTCGAAGCTACATGTATTCAGTTTCAGACTGAATAGAGGCCGAGGCTTTAGATGTTGTCATCATAGGTATGATCTCTATTTATTGTCAGTCTGCTTCTGCTTTGTTTGATCTAGGGTCTACATTCTTCTATGTATTTGCTTATTATGCTACTCATCTAAAGTCTATTTGTGAGTTATTTCTTATGCCTTTGCGTGTAGCTACCCCAGTAGAAGATTCTTTAGTAGTGGATCATGTGTACTAATCTTGTATAGTGACTATTCAGGGGTATGACACGTGGGTAGACCTGATTGTTCTAGGTATGGTTGATTTTGATGTGATTTTAGGCATGGATTGGTTGTCTCCCCTACCATGTGGTCTTGGATTTCTTTGCCAAGATTGTTACTCTATGGATGCCTAGTATCCCTCCTATAGTATGGAAGGATACTGATAGCCACATATCGAGGGGAGTTATATTTTTCCTAAGCACCCAGCAATTGGTTGGGAAGGGGTGCTTAGCCTATCTTGCCTAACTCTCTGATACTAGTGCCACCACACCTTCACTTGAGTCAGTTCCTTTGGTTTGCAATTATTCGAATATTTTTCCTTCTGATCTACCGGGTCTTCCTCCTGATCGTGATATCAACTTTGGTATTAATGTTAAGTTAGGCACTCAGTCCATTTCTATTCTGCCATATCAGATATCACCAACCGAGTTGAGAGAGCTTAAGGATCAGCTCCAGCATTTATTGAGTAGAGGATCATTTGGCCTAGTGTGTCTCTGTAGGGTGCTCCAATTCTATTTATGAATAAGAAGGACAGGTCCATGCATATATGTATTACATATAGACACTTGAATAAGGTGACAGTTAAGAACATGTATCTGATGCTGCATATCGATGATCTGTTTGACCAGCTATAAGATGCACCAGTATTCTCTAAGATTGACTTGAGGTTCAGTTATCACCAGTTGAGAATTAGGGCTACAGACATCCTAAAGACTATATTTATAATTTGATACGGCCATTATAAGTTCCTAGTCATGTCTTTTAGGTTGACCAATGCCCCAACAACATTTATGTATTTGATGAACAGTGTGTCCAGAGCCTAACTGGATTCCTTTGCTATTGTGTTCATCACTGATATCTTGGTATTCGAGGAGTAAGGAGGAGCATGCGCAACATTTGAGAGTTGTACTTCAAACTTTGTGAGACCATCAATTGTATGCCAAATTCACTAAGTGTGAGTTTGGCTTGAGTCTGTGGCATTCTTGGGAAATGTGGTTTCTAAGAATAGGATTATGGTGGATCCGGTAAAGATTGCGGTAGTTTGTGATTGGTCTAGGACTACTTCTCCTACCGAGGTTCACATTTTTATCAGGTTGGCAGGTTACTATAGATAATTTATGGAGGGGTTTTCTTTTATAGAAGCTCCATTGACTAGATTGACTTAGAAGAATGTCCCTTTCTAGTGGTCCGATAAGTGTGAGGTGAGATTTTGGAAGCTCAAGGCCTTATTGACTTTAGCTCCAATTCTTACTCCCCTGGTTGAGGGCCAGGGGTTTACAATATATTGTGATGCTTTTGGTTTTGGTCTGGGTTGTGTATTGATACAGCAGGGTCGAGTTATTACTTATGCTTCTATACAATTAAAGGTTCATGACAGGAACTACCCCACTCATGACATAGAGTTAGCGGCGGTAGTCTTCGCATTAAAGATTTAGAGACATTATTTGTATGGAATACATTATGAGATCTTCACGGACTATCATGCAACACAGGTGGTTGGAGTTACTACAGTACTATGAAATCTCCATTCTTTATCATTCGGGTAAGGCAAATATGGTAGCGGATTCCTTTAGCCAAAAGGAAGTGAGTATGGGTAGCTTATCATTCTTAGCAGCGGAGGAGAGACCTTTAGCTTTGGACATCCAGTCCTTGGCTAATAGGTTGGTTAGACTTGACATTTCTGAGCCAGGCTATATTCTTGCTTATGTTGAGGCTAGATCTTTCTTATCGGAGCAGATTCGGGCATAACCGTTTGATGATGTGAGGTTGTCGATCATTCGTGACAAGGTATTGAGCGGTGAAGCTAGGAAGGTGACCTTAGATTTAGAGGGTATTTTGAGGATTGAGGGTCGTATCTGCATTCCTAGAGTTGGTGACCTAGTTTGATTGATCTTGGTGAAGGCTCATTGTTCTAGGTATTCCATTTACCCTGAGACAGTTAAGATGTATTGTGACTTGAGGCAGCACTACCGGTGGTGTGGGATAATGAGGTATATTTCAGTGTTCGTGTCCAGGTGTTTGAACTGTCAGCAGCTAAAGTTTGTGCACCAGAGGCCAGGAGGTTTGACTTAGAGGCTACCTATTCCGGAGTGGAAATGAGAGCGAATAGCTATGGACTTCGTAGTTGGTTTTCCATGTAATTTTCAGAGATTTGATGCTATTTGGGTCATTATGGATAGGTTGACAAAGTCTGCTCACTTTCTGCTAGTTCAGACTTCCTACAGTTCCGAGAGGCTGGCTCAGATCTACATTTGTGAGATTGTCCATTTGCATAGTGTGCCAGTGTTTATCATTTTTGACCATGGTACTTAGTTCACTCTGCATTTATGGAGGTCTATTCAGAGAGAGTTGGGTACTAGAATTGAGCTTAGCATTGCTTTTCACCTACAGACTGATGGTCAGTCAAAGAGTACTATTTTAGTTTTGGAGGATATGTTGGGAGCATGTGTTATTGATTTTAGAGGTCAGTAGGACCAATTTTTTACTTTGGTTGAGTTTGCATATAATAATAGTTACCAATCCAGTATTCAGATGGCTCCATTTGAGGCTTTATATGGTTGGCAGTGCATGTCTTTGGTGGGTTGGTTTGATGCTTTCGAGGTTAGGTTGTGGGGTACTGACTTGCTTTGGGATTCTGTGGATATATTTTAGGTCATTCAGGAGAGACATTGCACAACCTAGAGGAGGCAGAAGAGTTATGCTGACCGAAGAGTTCGAGACTCAGAGTTTATTCAGTGGAGGCACCGTCCAGTCGAGGAGGCTACCTGGGAGACCGAGAGAGATATGCGGGCCCAGTATCCGCAGCTGTTTGAGCCTTCAGGTACCCCCTTGACCTTGACTTTCGAGGATGAAAGTCCTTTTTAGTAGTGGATGATGTAATGACCCTTCCGGTCATTTCCACATACACCTTTTCCTTGTGCCGTTAGAGCGTGTTTGTAGCGGCCCCAAGTCATTTAAGGCTTGTCGGGATCGGTATTTCAGCGCCGGGTCCATTTGTTTGATCGTACGTTTCTTTAATAAATTTTCTGAACTTTGGGTAAAATGTCTCGGAGCTTTTCTCTCAGTATATAAAGAGTTAGAAGTCCCCCAAAATACCCAATCAAAGGTCTACGAGTCTATTTTCCAACGCAAAAAACCTCACGTCCAACTGATCTCGGTGTAAAAAGTTATGACTGTTTTACTGTGGACTGTCTGGCAGAAAATGGGTTGCGAACCGGGTCGCGAACCGGGTCGGGTTAAACTCGATTTAAGCCTCAACTTAACGTTTTAAAACGCCATTTCAGTTCCAAAACAGTGATAAAACATAAGGGAGGATCCTGAGAGAATTCTTGAGTATCAAAATCGTGCGTTGGTGAATTACGAACCTAAGCTTAAGAATTTTATTAGCTTCGCACGTGTAATTGAAAATATTTTATTTAAAAGTTGAATTTGGTAAAAATTATATTATTATTACCTTTTCAAAATATTTTAAAGGTTTATGAAAAATATTTTTGTTACGATATAAGTGTATATGTATTTATTTTATAAGGTTTTTATACATTGTAATATTTTTACGGAGATAGTAAATTTAGTTATGTTGAAATTTATTATTATAATATAGTAGGTTTTATTCGAAATAATTTTCTAATGATTATGGTATATTCAAAAATTATATTTATTATACCACAAACTTACGCAATACCCGAGTATATACTTAACGGGATAAAATTGGTTGCCACCTCCACCTCCACGTGGAAGTGGAGGAGAGAATACAACAATCTCTCAATAATAAGGGGCTGCCACATGTCAATTTGGACATTTTAATTAAGGTGTAGTAAGCATTTTGGTCAATGCTTAGCAGAATATGTTTGTAATTGCAGTTATCCATTTGCTCATCAATTGGCAACCAACTTTTCTACAAGTTCTTCTACTAACATTGCACAAGATAAGTTTTTGTACTTTCACATTAACGAAACAAAGGATTTTGATGCAATATTTGATAATCAATTATCTACGTCAAGTTATTCAAGCCCGAGTTCGAGTTTGATTTCGTGTTGGGGATTTTTCGGAGAGGTTCAAGCTTGTCATCGGACGACAGGTAGGTTACGGTTTATTTTCCCTAGACTCCGCATATATAGAATAAAATTGTATTAATGGGCATCCTTGGGTTGGTTTATTAGGTTGGTACCACAGACCTCGACCGCTTTATTCATGTCCGCCTACTTTTGTTCCTCCGTTGCTTGTAGTGTTTGCCGATATATTTTATTTACCCTTGCGGTCTGTGAGGCCTTGTTGACTCTGGAACATAGAAGGTGGGATTTTGGGAATGTCCGCGAGTCCCGGGCATAGAAATATCCTTCTAGGCTGGTTATGCTTGCTGAGTAGTTGTGGGCCTGTGCAGGGTCGATAGGTTGATTGTGAGCTGCTGGGCAGCTATTGTGTGTAATCATACCATTTCCATGCATATAAAGTGGTTTTATCCATGTTTTACTATGGTTTTGGCTTCGGGCCTACTGGCACAATTTTCTAAACCTTGCATGGCCCGGGGGGCCCGTTTTTTATGGAAATAATTTGGAAACGGTTTGATTTAACTTGTGAATATTTTTGGGCAAGAAAGTAAAATTATGTTTAAAATCATCAGTTTTACGATTATCGCTAGACTCGGCAGGGCTGGGGTGCTAGTTGAGTTTTCTTTTTACTTGAGATGATTTTTAGCCTCGGTCGGACCGAGCACCTGAGATGACTTTTTACTGTTTAGACCCGGTTATTCCCGGGCACCCTTGGAGGGGTTTTTTGAGACATTTTCCTACTACTTTAGTCCTGGATAGGGTCTGGGCATTGCATATTCGAGACTGGGTCTCTATCTTGATACCAGACTTGCTTCCGGACGACATGTTTTGATACTGAGTTTTAGTATGGGGTCTGGGACCTCCATGGACCTTGCCATCCTGGCCAGGGGCTACGGGCTGTGTGTGCCGGAGGATGGGTATACGGTGGAGTAGAGGTATACGGGCAGTGTCCTTCCATGGAACCTACCTGCTGGGCCGGATCAGCGCCGGATGAGGTACATACGGAGATACCATTTCACTTGAGATCTTCATGCATCATATCATTCATTGTTTGAGGCTCCACCCTTGTTTGTTGTTTGTCGATTGTACGCTCCGGTAGTATGGGATGCCGGAGGGTTTGTTTTCACTTGTTTGTGTTCCTCGGTTGTATGGGCGGCCGGGGGACTGTAGGTAGACTCTTGCTATTTACTTACAGAATTATTCCCTCTTACGGTTAATTATGAAATTGGTTACTGCTAGACTGTTAGTTGCTGGATTTGAGATTGATATGATTAGTTGGGCTTGATTCATGTCTCTAAGCATGCCTATCATTACTCTTTCTCTCTTCTTCTTACACTTGAGGTTACCGGTATACCGTCCATTTCGTAAACATATTCTGTATACACTGTTGTTGCAAGGACCCAGGTGCGTTATTTCTTACCTTCACCTGTCCCTATGGTGTGTATATTCCGCTTACTGGCCTCATATGTGGTTCTGTTGATTTCCCTCTGGGCTAGTTCCTGTGTACCTTTTATTGATTTCTGTGACTGCTTGCTTCTATTTTGTCTGTTACTACGCTTTTTTCTTATATGTGCCCAGTCGGCCTATGATACCTACTGGGTACCTTATGCTTCGCATTTGGTGCTCACCCCTACCCCCTGCATCTTTGGGTGCAGATCCTAGCGTGGGCCATCGCCGTTAGATCGCTGTGATTCGTGCTTGGAGATCTGTTGGGGACTACTTCAGACTGAGGGTGAGCTCTTGGCGACCGGAGCTTAGCTTTAGTTTATCTATTGCTTCATGTACTCTATTACCATTCAGAGACATCTGTATATATTATTTTGGATTATTTGCACTCCATGTATGTAGTTTGGGCTCTATACTATGATACCAGGTCTTGGGGTTTGGTTTAGTTTCCGCATATGTATACATTTATAGTCCTTTTATTTGTTCTCTTCGTCTTGTTCTCTTATTTGTTAGATAAGTAGCCCATTACTAACTGTTCTGGGCTACGGGGATTGGTTCATCTACCGGGGGTTGTAGGTGCCATCATGACCGAGAAATTGGGTCGTGACACTTTGTTGGGTTCTATATTTGAACATCGTCCACTTTATGCTTCTTTTAAAGGTGTAATTTGGGCGTATCAAATTTTGGCAATATTGCCAGGGAATACAGTTTAGGATTAAGTGAGATTGTGTTTACTTTACTATTAGTCCTTATTTCTTGATTTTACTTTTTTTGTTGTTTTTGTTTTGTTCCACAGATTCCACACTTGTGCATGCCCAGTACAAGGAGTCAAGGCAATTCCTTGATTCCATTCGATCCCGAAATCCAACAAACTCTGAGAAATATGGTTAAGGAAGGAGTTTTTGAGACACCAGAACTGGCCACAACTCGGATGTTGGCCAAAGAACAACTAAAAAGGCAAACAAAGAGGCGTAAATTGCACAAAATGCTCAGGTTGCTGCAGACCTAGCAAATCAAAATGCTACAATAGAACATGCAAGGCAATCAAGGCAAGCAAGGCAAGATGCTTCTCATCAATCAACACTAAATGCTCAAGCTGCGAGAGATTAGAAAGCCAGACACAATTCACTTCAAGATCTGGTTGCACCGAGAGGGCAAGTAGGTTTACAGATTCAACCACCCCGACACATCACTCGCTACAATGTTGTTGTTGATGATGATGATATCAATGATGCAGGGACAACATGCCCTATAGTATTTCCACCACTGCCAGATGGTACAAAGTTTGAGATCACAAGTACTACGATCCAGCTACAGAATGTGAAAGGATTATTTTTTGGAAAGCCCACTGACGATGCAAATTTACACTTCGTTAACTTTATGGGGATATGAAAGGCGTAAAACCTTGTAGGGGTAGACCAAGATGCTATCAACTTGCGGTTGTTCCTATTTTATTTGACTGGAGAAGCGACATTGTGGCTTATTGAGCTTCTTGATAGTTCAATATTTACATTGAGAAAACTGAAGAGTCAGTTTCTGGAAAGGTTTTCCCCTTTTTCAAAGATGTTACAGCTCAAACAGGAAATATATAACTTCAATAAGTTGAGCGCAAAGGCGCTATATGAGACATGGCTTAGGTTCAATAAGAAAATGAAACAGGTGCCAAATCATGGAATCCCTCGGGATCATTTAATGGAGATTTTCTACAGAGCACTGAACACAAACACTAAGGTAGTTGTTGATACAGTCACGAGGGGAGTGTTCATGGAAAACACTTTCACAGAAGCTTCTGAGATTCTTGATAGAGATACAAAGACAAATAGAGCCTGGCATGCTAGAGATTATGAGAGTGCAGCAGGAACCTATGCTATTGGGAAATCCTTAGACAAGCAGGAGTTGCAGAAGCTTAGACAGGAGGTAGCAGGATTAAAGACAAGTGTAGATCTAATTGCAAAGCAAATGTTGAATAAAAGAGCAGAGAAGTTGAATGATGTAAGTTCACAAGGTAATGCACCAAGATAGGATGGGCATGAATCTAACAAAAAAGCTAACTATATGAATGATCAAGTGGCAGGTTTTCAGGAGAATGTCCAAGGAAATCAAGGTCGGAATAGAGATAGAGATAATAACAGAGATAAAGATGACAATTATAACCGGTCCGAATATAGAGACAGGAGCAGGGGTTGAGATAGAGATAGTGACTTGAACAAGAGGGATGGCTATAAGAATGATCGAAGCAGCCTATATATCCGTCCTAGAAGCCATGAAGCAGCACCCAAATAGCCAACTGTGAATGAAATGTTAACCAAGGTGTTACAAAAGGTTTATTTTACTGATAGTAACTTGAAAGAGATGCATGCTGACATCTCAGACATGAATCAGAAGGTAGAGTCACATGCAGTCCCCATAAAGCAGATTGAGATATAGTTGGGGCAAATGTCTACAGCCCTAAATTAACGTCAAAAGGGTACTCTTCCAAGTGATACAGTTTAGAATCCAAGGAATGATAGATATTGCATGGCGGTGACTACTCGAAGAAGAAAGAAAACTGTTGACCCTCCTATCCCTATAGTTGTTGAGGAGCAAACAGAGCTTGAAAATGATGAAGTGGAAGTTGTAGTTGAGTCTGAGGTAAAAGGTAGTGAAGATAGCCAAATTCAAAAGAGCCAGCTGCTACCAAAAGAAAGGAAAAGGAGGTCCCCAAAGTTGTAAAGCCTATGCCACGACCTCGTGCTCTTTTCTCACAGAGACTAGCCAAGAAGGATGAAGAAGGCAAGTATGAAAAATTTATCTCTATATTGAAACAGCTTTTGGTTAATATTCCTTTGGTTGAGGCTCTAGAGAAGATTCTTGGATATGCGAAGTTCATGATGGACTTGGTGACAAAGAAGAGAACTGACAGTTTTGAGCCTGCAGATAATTTGCACCATTGTAGTGCAATAATTTCTCGTTCTCTTGTGCAGAAAAGGGAAGATCCTGAAGCTGTCACCATTATATGCACAATTGGGGAATTTTATTTTGCCAAGGAATTATATGATTTAGGCGCAAGCATTAATTTGATGCCTTTGGAAGTGTTCAAATAGTTGGGCTTGGGAGCCCCCACACTGACGATAATACGGCTATTGATGGCAGATCTCACTGTGAAGAGGCTAGTAGGTATCTTTTATGATGTACTTGTGAAAAAGTGGAGTCCTTTATATTCCTAGGGGACTTCATGATTCTAGACTATGAGGTAAATTTTGTGGTCCCCATCATCTTGGGGGGACCATTCCTTGCCACATGATGTTCTTTAATTGACTTAGAAATAAGGAAGATGAAATTCAAGTTGAATGATGAGGAAGTTACCTTCAACCTATGCTAATCAATGAAGCACCATGATGACACATGAGTAGTCTCAGTTATTAATATTACGTATAAAAAAGAGTTGTCAGTTCCAGTTGAAGCGTGACTTGGTGTTGAAGCACTTGGAGCCGTGATCATGAATTTTGGTGGGGATGCCATAAATGAGTATGCTGACATGGTGGAGGCGCTTGCTGGTATGGGATCTTACTCTTATGCTCCAAAGAAGCTCGATCTAGACTTGAAGAATAGAGTAACCCTACCAGCCATACCATCTATTGAGGAGCCTCCAGTCTTGGAGCTCAAGGTACTTCTATCACACTTACGATATATTTTCTTGGGAACCAACACCACTTTGTCGGTGATTATAGCAGCTAATTTGGTAGATGGGCAAGTTGAGGCTCTTGTGTCTATATTGAATAAGTTCAAGAGAGCCATTGGTTGGTCAATTGCAGATATTGTTAGCATTCCACCAGGTATATGCAGGCATAGAATTCAGCTTGCACTAAATTTTATTCCCAGTATTGAGCATTAGCATAGGTTGAATCAGCCTATGAAAGAAGTGGTAAAAAGAGATTATTAAGTGGCTGGATGCAGGCGTGGTGTATCCAATTGCAGACAATAAGTGGGTGAGTCTAGTTCAGTATGTGCCAAAGAAGGGTAGAATCACTGTGGTCCCTAATGCTAAGAATGAGCTGATTCTGATGAGGCCAATTATAGGCTGGCGTGTTTGCATGGATTAAAGAAAGCTGAATGCATGGACTAAGAAGGATCATTTTCCAATGTCATTTATGGACCAGATGTTAGACCATCTTGCTGGTAGAGGATGGTATTGTTTTCTTTATGGTTACTCAGGTTACAATCAGATTTCAATTTCTCTAGAAGACCAAGAGAAGACCACTTTCACTTGTCCATATGGGACAATTCGCTTTCAAGAGGATTCCATTCGGGTTGTGTAATGCACCAACAACCTTTTAGAGATGTATGATGTTGATCTTCTCGAACATGGTGGAGGACACCAGTAGAGGTATTCATGGACGATTTCTCTGTGGTAGGTGATTCATTTGATAATTGTTTGGCTCATCTGAGTTGCATGTTGCAAAGATGTGAAGAGTGCAACTTGGTGCTAAACTGGAAAAAGTGCCATTTCATGGTCAATGAAGGTATTGTGTTGGGTCACCGAATATCTAAAAATGGTATTGAGGTTGACAAGGCCAATATTGAGGTAATTGAAAAGTTGCCTCCTCCAATCTCAGTGAAGGGTATTCGAAGTTTCTTAGGGCATGCTGGGTTCTATCGCAGGTTCATAAAGAATTTCTCAAAGATTGCACACACTTTGTGTAAACTGTTAGAAAGGATATGAAGTTTGTGTTTGATGAGGCATGTTTGAAGGCATTCGAGTTCCAGTTGTAGTTGATCTCATCCTTCATTATTATTGGAATTGATTGGTCTGATCCATTTGAGGTGATGTGTGATGCTAGTGGAGTAACGCTAGGAGCAGTCCTAGGCCAGAGACAAGAGATGATTCTTCACCCGATTTACTATGCTATAAAAGCACTAAATCCTTCCCAGAAGAACTATATTGTGATCGAACAGGAGCTTCTAGCTGTGGTGTTTGCATTCGAAAAGTTTAGGTCTTATTTTCTTGGCACTAAGTTGATTGTCCACACAGACCATGCAGTTCTTAGGTATCTTATGGAAAAAAAGGATGCAAAGCCTAGGTTGATTCATTGGGTGCTGCTATTATAAAAATTTGACTTTGAAGTCAAGGATCGCAAAGGTACAAAAAATCAGGTGGCTGATCACTTGTCCATACTTAAAGATGAGGCGATGTTGCAGCTGAAAGATGAGCTTGAGATTGATGATTCCTTCCCAGATGAATAGGTATTGGCTTCTTCCCAAGATTTAATTCCATGGTGTACAGACATTGCTAACTACTTAGCAAGTGATATAGTTCCTCCAGACCTGATAGTCCATGAACGGAGGAAATTCATGTCTGTTGTGAAGAAGTTTTCCTAGGAAGAGCTTTATTTTTTCCGAGTATGTGGTGACACCATGATTCATAGATGCATAGCTAAAATAGATATGGAAGATATACTTGAGGTGTGCCATTCCTCTCCTGTAGGGGGATATCATGGTGACACCCGAATAGCCCACAAGATTTTGCAATGTCGCTACTACTGGCCTACCCTCCACAAGGATGCTCATGAGTATGCGAGGGCATGCAATAGATGCCAATGGGAAGGCGGCATTTCAAGGAAGCATGAGCTCCTTCTTACTCCCATACTTGTGATTGAACTATTTGATGTATGGGGAATCGATTTCATGGGTCCTTTTGTGATGTCAAATGGTATGAGGTATATATTAGTTGTTGTTGACTATGTGTCAAAATGGGTGGAGGTAGTTGCGCTTCCCAACAATGAAGGCAAGAGTGTCACAACGTTCTTGAAATAGAACATATTTTACAAATTTGGCACACCGCATGTGATTATCAGTGATGGATGGTCTCATTTTTGTTATAAGCTATTAAGGGCTCTACTTGAGAAATATGGGGTGAGGCACATTGTGGAAACACCATATCATCCACAGACAAGTGGGCAAGTAGAGTTCTTAAATCTGGAGATAAAATCCATCCTTGCAAAGATGGTGAATTTGCACAGAATGGATTGGTCAAGGAAGCTTAATGATGCCCTATGGACGTATTGGACAACCTACAAGACTCCTATAGGTATGTCATACTAAAAGCTTGTCTTTGGAAAATCATGTCATCTTTCGATGGAGCTTGAGCATAAGGCCATGTGGGCACTTAAAAAGCTGAACTTAGACTAGTGTGCCATATCCTATCAGCGTCTTGGTCAATTGAATGAACTTGATGAGTTTTGTCTGAATGCGTATGAAAGTTCAGCTCTGTACAAGGAGAAGATGAAGATGTATGATGACCGAAAGATTAAGAAGAGAGATTTTTAGTCGGGCGAGTTGGTCCTACTCTATAATTAAAAACTGCACTTATTTCTAGGCAAGCTTAAGTCCAAATGAATGGGGCCATTTTGAGTGGTGCAAGTTTCCCAACATGGTGCTTTAGAGATTAAGAACCGTGACAACAAGCGGTTCAAGGCAAATGGTTAGCGTGTCAAAGCCTATTTGTGAAATACTGCAGAAATCAAAGTGGTTGAAGTTTGGGAGCTTGGTGAAGTCTAATTAACCAAGTAACCTACATCGTGCCGTGATGTTAAATCAGGCACTGCATGGGAGGCAACCCATGAAGGAAACTTGATGAATTCTGAGTAGTCAAGTGACCCGCATCATGCCGCGATGTTAAATCAGGTGCTGCATGAGAGGCAACCCATGAACTAAAATTTGTTTAAGTGTGCAGGAGTTGGTGAAGTTGAAGAGAGGAAAATCTACAGAAAAAGGGTCCCACAGGCACCTCTGACGGGACA
Source organism: Jaltomata sinuosa (assembly GCA_003996215.1). Taxonomy (NCBI): domain Eukaryota; kingdom Viridiplantae; phylum Streptophyta; class Magnoliopsida; order Solanales; family Solanaceae; genus Jaltomata; species Jaltomata sinuosa. The sequence goes on along the minus strand of QJPP01003610.1, from coordinate 161,818 downwards.
TCGCAGGTACCATGACTATGGGAAATAGGTATGCCAATCAGAAAAGTCCACTGTCCCATTCCCACGGTAGGACATGACGGGCCATCGTAGCCCTCACGGGCATAGAAAATAGGCGTGCCAATAGAAATCTCAGGGAAAATTCACTGACACATTCCCACGACCTGACATGATGGGACGTTGTAACTCTGATGGGCATGGGAAATAAAGTCTCCAATGCCCAGGTAAGTACCCTATTATGGGACATCGCATGCTCAACAGGCATTGAAACTGCCCATCGTCTGGGTCGGTCAAAGGTTCAATAAATTTTAAAATTTTGTTATAGCCGACCCGCACCGACCCGATTTCCCTTTCCTATTTACCCGCGATTAAGAAGGATATGACCTTATTCAATTGAGGTCAAATACATTCAAACTCCCTCCACAACTCACATCTTTCCCCCATGATTCACTCCCACAATTTTCTCACTTCCATAAATCCCCATTAGCAAGAAAATCTCCTCCCTTTAAAAGTTTTCCACTCATAATTCAACAACACAAGGCACTACACACAACACTTTCTGCATAATCACTCAAAGAGTTCAACAAATTCTTCAAACAAAGTAAGTGAACTTTTAAATTTCAATGTTGATCACCAATTTATGTTGAATTACCGATGTTCATGGGTTCATATGTGTGTGAAATATCATGATAATGAACCCGAGATTATGAAAGTGTTTATGTATATGCGCTATTGTAGTTGAACTCTAGGATTTAGGGTTGTGGATTTGTTATTGTTGCTCTATAAGGGTGGTTGGGAAGGTGGGTATAACATGTTTGAGATTGAGGGTGTGAAGTAGAGAAGGGTTGTGGAGCACAAAAAAATTGTGCTGATATAATCCCATGGGTAAAGCCGACAGGACGTCAGAGGTATGATGGGCGTCAGAGTTGGGTGTAGGAGTGGAATAAGGCCTAAAAAGGCCACTGTCCCATTTCGATGCTCGATCCTGACGGGATGTCGGACGTTCCACGCCCATGGCAAGCCACTATGGGAGGAAAATATGTCCTTAAAAACCCACTGCCTCATCTTGATGCCCCTTCTGATGGGACATCAGACCTCCCACGCCCATGGGAGGTTGCAAATTGTAAAAATTTTCCAACTTTTTTGTTTTTTGTTTTTGGTTTAGTTTACTAACATACTTCACATGAAGTTACTAAATGGAACCACCAACTCTATTAAAATTAAGGAGAGCCTAGAAAGAAAAATAAAAAGCCGTCACTACTCATCTAAAGGATCAATCTAATTCAGAAGGCGAGAGAAGTGAATCAGACAACATCTCCTTTGTTCAGTTGACAAAGAGTAAGCTGGTGATGTCATCTTCTTCTCACTTTGAAAAGGGAGAAGGTGACACACTCGAGTAGGAGAAATAATCAGAGAATACTTCCCCCCAGTCTAAAAAAGGGGAGGACTCATCATCTTGATATACTAGTTCAAATAAAAAGAGTGACACCGTACCCGCACTAGCAAAAAGAGGACAGGACTAGGCTATTCATGTTTTTAGTGGAAATAAGATTGAGTCCAACTCTGAGGATGGTTTGCAGTCAGGTTCTGGCAAGGTTGCTGATGCTAGTTCTAAGTCGGATATAGAGAGCACTAATCCTGAAAAGGAGATGACTCCACCTACTCCTAAAGCTCCCGGGACATCACTAGTTCTCACATCTAAAGATGTCTGACTCTGGGAAAAGTCAAGGTGGAGTATGAAAGGGTCAAAGAAGATATTTGACCATGGGCTCAAAATAATGGCAAAGGGACACATGAATTCCCTATTGTGAAAGAATAGAAGATTTACCCTTTCATGCTCAAAGAATTCCCCAAGTTAAACAAATATTTCAGACATTACCTCTTGGGCTAGACTAGCAAGCCACTTTTCGACTATCAGCCGACTATTATTTGAGAGTTCTATATGAATTATAAGGCTATCCAGGAGAGCCAGTGCAGAATGGGTCAGAAAGTATCAGACTTGCCCACTCTTGAGAGCATCCCTGTGTGAGGTGTCCTAGTAAATATCTCGACCAAAACCATAAATAGATTTCTCTATGGGCCCGAGTATGTCACACCCTACAACACATCATAATATGATCGCCAGTATAAAAATAAGACTGATCAGACTAAGTGGTTGGCAAAGGTTCTCATAAAGACCGGCACTCCAAAGTAACTATATCAGGATAAGCCTCAGATCAACAAGGCTTCTCTGACTTTCGAGGCAAAATTCTGGTGGGCTATTGTTCGATTCTGGCTTATGCCAATGGGTGGAGATAATTAGCTGACAATTGATAGGGAGGTTCTGGTAGCTATCTTGTTATCCAAATATTAGAAAAATCATAGCTGAGGAGATTGGGAAAGGGTCACAAAGATCAGTTCCTCATACCCATTCCTGTACCTCATGACTAAGATATATAAAGATACTAGTGTCCCAAAGTATTCGGGTATTGATCATGGAGAGCATGCTACCCAGACCCATCATCTTGAGAGGTCCAAAGATGATAATAAAACTATGGGCCTTGGTAGTATGTCTGAATCAGCTGAGCCCTGCACCATTCATGATGCTTTTGTACTGCCACCAAAAGTTGTACCTTTTATTGCTACTTTGCCCTCTCCAAAAGGCAGTCTGAATGAGGAGACTCCATCTACAAAGGAAGAAGTTGCGATTACTTCAAGATGCCCTCGCAGTACATAATTGTTGACTCCTCGTGGGGTTGACATCTCTATTCTAGAAAATCTAGAAACTCCTTCCACTTCTGTTGCACCTCCACTAGAGGATCTGAACTCAGTCTATGCCTTTCATCATGTGAATTTCACAAATACTGTTCAGACCACCATACAACTACAGCAGCAGATGAAGGAGTTTACTAAACAGTTCCAGGCGATTGTTGATACTTTTATACAGAGAGACATAACACTATTTGCTAATGTGCATAGCTGAATAAGTTTGATAGAAGAGAGGATCAATGACTAGATAGATGAAATGGGCGCACTGAACTTACAGAGATGAAGGAGCAGATAGCAGCACTTTGGGTAGATGTTGATGATTTAAAGGTATGCTCGCCCTCTTTGAATTCTGGGTCACAAGTAGTCATGCCATAGACACCACTCATGTTGATAATGAATTTGTAAGAGTATCCACATCCCTACCTCTGAAAGAAAGATGTTGATAAGAAAGAAGAGGGACCAAGTAGTCCTTCTGATCCTACAAAAAAAGAAGGAAAAAAGATAAGAAGGTTCATGAAGAGGGCAAGGATGCTCCATTGAGCCCGAAATCATTAAAGCGTAAGGAGGAGAGAGCCAAGAAGAAGAGAAAGACGAGAGAAGCAGAGGTGTGCAGGGAATACCTAGCCATCCACTAGATTTGAGTTGATGTTATTTGTATTGGTGGCTCAGGAAGTGGTGTTGCAGGCACCACAAAGGTAATTTCTTCAGACCCTATTATGGGAGAGACAGTTGATTAAGCTGCACGGGCAGCTATTAATGTTGAGAGAACTACTGAGGCAGCCTCTGTTGGTGAAAAAAATAAGCACCAATCCAACGGGCCTGACTACTACATGATGACCGTGCTTAGGCGCCACAGGTATGCCTTGCCTCTCTTATTTTAGATATTTTTTCATGCATTGGGGACAATGCACCACTTTTTTATAGGGGTAGGGGCAGCTTGGTCATCTGTATGGTTTTTGTAGAGTGTTTTGGCAAAGTCTGAGTTGCCAGAAGACTTGCATCATGCCGTTATGTTAAATCAGGCGTTGTATGGGAGGTAAACCATGAGGGTATCCACAAGGTACCCTCATCCTTGGGGTTTTCTTATTGTGTTCTTTCCCTAAGGAGTTTTAATTTCTGTTGAACCAGCATGTTTAGAATAGGTTGTATGTTTGTGATTGAAAAGTAGGAACTTAATGCAGCCTGTGCTCTTATTTTGATAATAATTGCAAAAATAGAGACCCCTCCAAACTTTTTATGCAATAAGATGGTTAATACTAACTTTAATGGATCTGTGTTTGACAACATATTTATGAATGTGATAAGTAGCTTAAGCTAAGCTAATGCATCAACTGATAGTTAGCTGATTATTAGTCTAAACTTTGTGCCATGTATGGGTGAGCTGATTTGTATTCGTTCTTGTTGTATATGTCAATCTAAAACTTTACTGGTTAGTCTTGCCTTGGTTGTAAAATATTTGGTTAGGAGATGATCATAGGCCATTTTTGAATGAAGTCCACTTAATCCAAATGACCTACCAAATGAAAAATGATTCTCTTTGATCCTTGAATTTGAGCCCGAACTGATCCTTTTTTATTGTTAGCATGTTCACCTTTCCTATTTCCTATAAATCTTTGTTTTGGCCCTGGTCCCTCCTTGGACATTGTGTACCTTAACTCAGGCTAAATGCCTAAGTTGAGGGTGGCTACTATAAGGGTAATAAGAAGATTGGGGTATGAAATGATTGGGTTAGTGTTGAAAAGGAAAATAATGGGTGTGGTTTGTGTGATACAAGAAAAAAAAAAGAGAAAAATAAAAATGAAAAGAAAAAAGAGGTGCAAAAGTGTAATGAAAGCCACACTCGAAGCTTGATTAAAGTGAAAAGATAACCAAAAGGGAGAATACGGGAGGAAAATAGAATGGTCTGAAAAGTGGAGTATAAAAAGTAAGTGTAGTGTCAAGGAGGGCATAGTCACTCTTATCCAAATATACCATACCCGTCCCTGAACCTACATTACAAGCCGAACAAAGTCCTATAGTGATCTTAACCTGACTGTTTGAAAGCTAAGGCATAGAAAATAAGGGAAAGCCTATGGTATTGTGAATGTACATCTTGAACTTTTTTGTGAGAGTGAGTGTATTCCTAGTCCCTATTTATTGAATGTAATGTTGTGTGAGCATGGCTTCTTTACTGTAAGGGCATTAGAGTAATATGTGATTGCTGAATTATCGGATGAATGTCATTCTGTGTATGTTAATTTGGCTCATGAATATCATGTTGTCGTCCATGGATCCATTTTGAGTTGTTTTTATAACTTGTATATATGCACTGGTTTTGAACTGACAAGGAGTGTATATTGACTCTGTGAACTGAAATAGTTGAACCACTTGGTTGTTGTAGTTCCTAGGTTTCTCTTACCTATGTGTTGGTTTAGTTTATATTTGCTTGTTTCTTGAGGACAAACAAATATTTAAAGTTGAGGGTGTTGATATGCCGAGATTTCACGACACTTTTGACGCTTAAAACTAAGGATTTTGGGAGTTCTTAAGTGTGTTTTGTTAGATATGATGCCCGTTTGCTACATGTGTAGGGAAAAGTATTGAAAAGATAAAAAGACTGAAAAGTTGTTGTTTTCTAGGCTAAAAGTCATTCCCCACGGGCATGGTACCTACCACAACCCATGGGAAGAGATGTTGGAATGAGAAAGCAAGAGTTAGAGGTAAAACCCCATCCTACAACCAATTGGGATGGGCGTCGGAGTCACCATGGGCCATCCCACTTGCTCGTGGAAATGGACCAGAGAAGTTGAAGTAAAGAAGTAAAGTCTGACACCCTTCCAAGATGCCCGTGAGAGCCATGATGGGACGTCGCATACGTGCATCGAAATGAGCCAGAGCCATTGGGACTTCATAGTGAGTTAGTCGATGGGTTGCCCACGACACCCGTGGAAACCACAATAGCCCATCAACCTAGCCCATTAAAATAAGCCATAGGACCTAAGATATAATGTGTAGAAGATCTAACGGGCACCCACGACGCTCGTAGAACCTACAAATCAAAACTGCCATATTCTAGCTCTCCTAGTTCTGTTAGGATTTGATCTTTGTTGTCTATAAATACATTACCTAGGGTTTTATTTCGTATGTTATGCATTATTTGGAAATAGTTATGCAACTTTGAGACATCATAACACTTTGTTGAGATTTTATTCTATACTTTTGAGAATTCAATTCTTGTTATCGGTTATTGAAGTGTTCTTGAGAATTCAAGATTTCGGTTTTTTTTACTTGATTTTGTAAGTTAAAATCATGATCTCTTCATTTAAATATGATTGTTCTCTTGCAACTATGAGTATCTAAATCCATAACTCATGAAGGATTAACAAAGTAGGCAAAGTACGTAGTAATCCTAGGAAGGCGTTCATGCATGTATTGTTTTTCCTCTCGTTTTGATTGCTTTTTAACAGTGGCCAATGTTAGAACTCTCCTTATTCCTACTTGTTTGACCAAAGGGGTAATGAATGGGAAATAGGATTATACAATGGAGATTTGAGGCTACCAACCCTCACGTAATTAACTTGAACTTGCCCAGGGAAAGCTAATCTGGGATCACTAGTAAGGGTTAGCAAAGCAAATGCCCGTAGACTGACCAAGTCGCATGTTGACATTCTTCTATTTTGGTTACCATCTGCTTAGGAGAACCTAACTTACTGATCCTATATGCATAGCATTAGACTAAATTGCTGGTACAACACCTTACTGCGTTATAAACTCATGGGAAGCACTAACCTTGTCGCTTCTCTCATTGATTACAATACTTGAAAATAGTTACTTTGTTACTTGTTTGAATCTTATTTACAAACATTACTTTTACTTTCAAACCCCGCCTTCCTTATTTAGAAACATTGCTTTTACTTTAACACCCCCCTTCTGGGAAATAAATGGTTAAGAGCGCAAATAAATATAGTTAACCCTAGTCATACTATAATCCCTGTGGGATCGACCCCAACCTTCATTGGATTCTATATTTGAACATCGACCACTTTATGCTTCTTTTAGAGGTGTGATTTAGGCATATCAATTATATATTATTTTTTTAAGCTTGGTCAACCTATGATGCCTACTAGGTACCCATTGTTTTGGTATTGATACTGCACTCTACATCTTTTTCTGATGCAACACCTAGTATGACCCACCCTCATTGATCCTCCAGTCATTCGTGGCCAACTGCTATTCGGATTGTGGCGAGCTCCCAGCTTTTGGAGACTTTTACTACTTTCCATCTACCTTTCTATCTATATTTTGCATTTTGGATAAATAGTACTTGTTGTATAGCGATTCTGTACTTTAGATGCTCTTATACCGGTGACACAGGTCTGGGGTTGGTATTGTATATATTATCTTCTCGGTCACTTTAGGGCTATTTTTGTATATTTATTACGGTTGGTATGTATCTATAATATTGGCCCCTATTTCCTTATATTTTCTCTTCCACTTTCCTTGTGTTAAATTGTATTATTGTCTTCCATATCATCAGGTCGGCTTGCCTACCGGGGGGTTATGTAGGTGCCATCACGGCCCGATCTTGGGTCGTGACAATGGGTGTGCCCCATACAATATGTACCAAAATAGGCTGGCATCATAGTAGTTCCAAATAATAAGAACGAGTTGATAGCCCTTTGATTGGTGATCGGTTGGAGAGTGTGCATGAACTACTAGAAACTAAATTCATGGACTAAAAAAGATCACTTTCCTCTTCTGTTCATGGATCAAATGCTTGATCGGCAAGTCAGGAGAGGTTACTATTGCTTCCTAGATGGGTATTCGGGGTACAACCACATTTCTACCCCAGAATATTAAGAAAAGACGAAATTCACTTGCCCATATGGGACTTTACCTTTTAAATAAATATCATTCGGGCTTTGCAATTCCCCAGAACATTCCAAAGGTGTATGATGTCTATTTTCTCAGATATAGTAGAGGATTCCATGGAAATTTACATGGATGACTTCTCCGTAGTTTGAGATTCTTTTGATGATTGCTTGGCACATTTGACCAATGTATTAAAGTATTGTGAAGAGATGAACTTGGTCTTGAATTGGGAAAGTGTAACTTTATGGTGAAGTTTAGGGCATAAAATATCAAAGAAGGGCATTGAAGTAGATCAAGCAAAAATCGAGGTCATATCCAAATTACCTTATCCAAAAACCATTAATGGTATGTGAAGTTTCTTGGGCCATACAGGATTTTATCGAAAGTTCATCAATGACTTTTCGATGTTAGCTCAGCCTTTGTGTATGTTATTGGAAAAAGAGTCTAAGTTTCATTTTGATGATGTATGCATGAAGGCATTTAATTGCTTGAAGGAGCACCTTACTACTGCTCCTATTATTGTGGCACTCGATTGGTCAAAACTATTTGAATTGATGTGTGATGCAAGTGGCATTGCTTTAGGGGTTGTGCTTGGGTAACAAAGGGATAAAGTTTTCCACCCGGTGTACTGCGTTAGCAAAACTTTGAATGGAGCCCAATTATGAATTACACGATGATAGAGCAAGAGTTACTATCGTGGTGTTTGCTTTTTAGAAGTTTTTGGCATATTTATTGGAGAATGAGGTTGTGGTACATATGGATCACGCTGTAATTTGATACTTAATGGCTAAGAAAAATGCTAAGTCAAGGCTCATTCTATAGGTGCTTTTGTTGCAAGAGTTTGATTTTGAGGTGAAGGACCAAAGGGGATGTGAAAACTAAGTTGCAGATCACTTATTGAGGTTGGAAGAAGAGGGATGATAGGTGGGAGGTCTTAACATTAATGATGCATTCCCAGATGAACATATTTTAGCGGCGTCTCATGACCTTAACCTATGGTTTGCTGATTTTGCCAACTTTTTGGCAAGTGATCTAATGCCAAAAAATCTAACCTCTCACCAAAAGAATAAATTTCTGCATGATGTTTGAAAGTTCTATTGGGATGATTCATACCTATTTTAGATTTGTGCTGATGGGGTGATACGTCAATGTGTTCTGGAAAAGGAAATGAAGCCTATTCTTGAGGCTTGTCACTCTTCACCCGTGGAGGGTCATCATAGCATCATGTGAACAACCTCTAAGGTCTTGAAATGTGTCTTTTATTGGCCAACCATCTACCAAGATGCTCATGACTTGGTCAAACTATGCGACCGATGCCAATGCAATAAAGGTATTTCTCGAAAGCATGAACTCCCCTTAATCCCCATTTTAGAAGTTGAATTATTTAATGTGTGAGGGATAGATTATATGGGACCATTTCTGAGTTCCTATGGGAAGAAATATATTATTGTAGTCATAGATTATGTGTCAAAATAGGTGAAAGTTATGGCATTACCAAATAATAAGGGGAAGAGTGTTACCGGGTTCTTAAGAAATTCATCTTTTCATGGTTTGGCATTCCTCATGCTATTATAAGTGATGGGTGTTCCCACTTTTTCAATCGATTATTTAGATCCTTGCTTGCAAAATATGGTGTGAAGCACAAAGTTTTAACCCTCTACAATCCTCAAACGAGTAGGCAAGTAGAGGTGTCAAATTGTGAAATTTCTTACATCTTGTCAAAGACCGTCAATACTAATAAGACTGATTGGTCGAGAAAATTGGATGATGCATTGTGGGCTTATAGGACCACCCTCAAAACTCCTATTGGAATGTCCCCGTGCCAATTAGATTTTAGCAAGTCTTGCCACTTGCCCATGGAGCTCGAATAAAAGGCAATGTGGGCATTGAAAAGATTGAACTTGAATTGGGAAAAAAAAGCCCATGTGAGAATTGAAAACTTGAATAAGATTGATGAATTCCAAATGAGAGCCTATGAGTGTGCTTATTTCTATAAGGCTGGGATGAAGCATTTCCATGATCAAAAGTTGTTGAAGCAAGAAATTTCTCCAGAGGAATGGGTGATCTTATTCAATTCAAGGCTTTATCTATTCTCAGGCAAGTTAAAATCAAAATGGTCAGGCCTTTTAAAGTGACACAAGTCTTCCCTTATTGTTCTATCAAACTCGAGGGTGAGGATGGTACAAGATTCAAAGTGAATGGCCAAAGAGTAAAGCAATACTTCGATATTCAAGAAATGGTCACATTAATTAAGGTTACCTACCTTGATGAGCCATGAATATGAGGTATTTCTATCAAACCACGATATCAAGTGTTTCTTGGAAGGTAACTCAAGCGTTCATTTTATTTTCTTTTTTTTTACTTCACTTGCTGTTGTTTTTGTTGTTTGGATAGGTATGGAAAAGTTAGAAAGGTCAAGCACCCAAGGGTTCACTAGAGGGCACTTGAAGAATGCATTTGCACATCCATGGGCTGCAGTTGTAATGCACTTGCCAACTAGAAACCTGGGTAGAATATGTTGAAACAAAGGGGCAACGTGTGCTTAACCCGCACCCATAAGAGTGCCTCCTTGGCAAGCATGCTTCGTACAGTTTTGAACCAGTAAACTGGCACTTGGGAAGAAACTTGAGGCTATCTTAAGCTACACTTGTGAGGGGCAAGCCTGGATCTGCGCCACGCAAGTATGGTGCAAGAGTAAGGCAGACCACTGAAGCTTGGATGTCTTCCCAGTGTTATTTGTGTCCTACCCACTTGCAACATCCCACTCGCAAGCCGCAGGTGTGGCGCAGGTTGGAGACCAAGCACTGAGCTTTATAATGTTCCAACATCACCTTTTGCGCACCAACTGCGCTTCCATCTGCCCTTATTGGACTACATATCCTCAATTTCAGTCTAGGGGCCAGTCTGAAGAGCCTCATATGATCCAGGAAATCCTTAGACCCTCTTCTTTCCTTGACTTTTTTATGTATTGGGGATAATTCATTATTCTAGTTGGGGTTGGGTGTCTTTATTTACTTAGGTTGTAAACTCTAGATTCTATTTGGGTATTGTCAGGCATATTATGGATGATTTTGTTATGTTACCCTTGTCGGGCTTTATTTTGATATGCTATTATACTACACTTTCGCTAGGCTTCATCCTTGATTGTGATTGTATGCCATTGTGCCAGGTCAGTTTCATATGCCAATTGTCCTACTGGATTCGTTCTTTAAATGGTTCATAAGCGTGTAGTTTGATATAGCCTTTGTATATAGTAGTTTTAATAAACTCTGAGAATTTTCTTTATACCATGGTTTTTTCCTGAGGAGTAAAATTTTGTTTTCTTTAATTTTTTGTGTCGAACTGGGTGGCATGTCTCTATGATAGATTAAGAGATGACTTTATTAAGGGAAAATTCCAGTTTCAATATTTATTTTGAGTCCGTGTCACACTTCTCTCGAATGGGACCACCAAAAAATTTTCTTGGCAAATAATTTTGCAAATTGAGAAAAGAGCAAGCATTCTCTTGCTATGATCTTCAAATTCTCCATTTGACTTTTTGTTCATAAATAAGTTCTTGAAACTTGAATAGCTTGTCAAAGTCATTCGTTTCAATTGGATTTGAGAATAACCATTAATTCCTAGTGCTTATGATGCCTTGTGTGGTAAGGTTTTAGAATGTTCTTGCGTATGCATATTGTCTAGAACTTGCCTGAAATGTGATTCAAGGTGAAATCCTAGATGTTGCTTGGCTTGGAAGATGATCTTAGGACTTCTTTGGATAGTCACTTTATTAAAAATCTCTTTTCCTTAACATTGATCTTAGTCAACCCCTTTTGATCCTTCAACCTTTTCTTGGCACCCATGTTATACACCTTTAACCTTTGGAATCCTTTACTTTTGGAATCTTACCTCCCGAATTGCTTGATAAATGATGATGTAGTCTAAACACCTAGGTTTTTTAGGGGGAAGGGGGGGAGGAATTGATTGAAAAGTGGGACTTTTAATGTAAGCAAAAGCCTAAGTTTGGGGGTGTGCACAATAATGTCATAAATAAGGAATTGAGCTTCAAAGCTAGGTAGAACCTAATGCTAATCTTGTGAGTTGCTTGGAGCTATCAAAACAAGGAAAAAAGAAAGATAAAGAATTGGGTGGTACTACCTCTTTTCTTATGAAAGCTAAAAGAGTAAAATAAAGGTGTTTGGAGAAATGACTTTGGGAAAAACTTGGATTATGAGAGGGAGAAATAAGGTGAGGTTAAATCAATGATGTGAGAAGTATACTTGAATGCCTAATGTTAGCGTTAGGGAGATTCTAGTCACTTATCCTAAATGATATCCTTCCCTTTACCCTAGTCTTCATAGTTACCTGTAAGTCCTTAGTGATTTCGAGCTTGGCAATTCTACATTAATGGAGAATTACATGAAGGGCAAGCCTATGGTTCTATGTGTGTGCACTTAAATTTCTTTGAAAGAGTGAGCCTCTTTTGTGCTATCTTATGATCGCTATTATAATGAAATGCATGATTGTGAATGGAATAAATAGTAAGGTCTTGACCTCAATTGAGGGAAATGAATGCGATAAGTTGTAAAGTGAATTTTGAGGCAAGTCCTGAAAGTATAGTTTCAATGACCTAAGATGCTAATTGATCTTGTTTTAAGTGAAAAAGTGTAATAACTGTTCCAGTCATTTTCATATTTTTGCCTTCTTTGTACTGTTAGAGCTTTCCTATAGCGGCTTCAAGTCATTTATGATTTACTGGAACCGTTGGTTCGGTTCTCGGGCTATTTTTTAGGTCTTGATGACCATTTCCCTATTTTAGAGCTTTAACTTCGGAAATCATTGACTTTAGTCAACATTCTTACCAAGCACGCTTGGAATCAAAGCCTTGGAGCTTTCAGTTTGGTTTTATCTTACTTTATGAGATTTTTGGCCAGTTGGAGTTGGAAGTTTGACTTTGATCAACATTTGGAGAAGGCAGTCTCGGATGGAAATTTCATCAGTGGTGTTAGCTTTGGAATGTCGACTTTGGGCTAAAGGGACCTTTGGCTCGGGTCCCGAGGCTTCCAGACTCATTTTAGGCTATTGGGTTTAATTTTGGTTAAAGGTTGTTTTAGGGGTGGGGCCCACTTTTAATTAAATTGACATCCATTGGGAATTTCTACGATTCTGTTGAGTCTAAAATTCCATTTTTGGTTGAGTAGCATATTTGGTCAGTGTCTGCGGGGTTCCGAATGAATCTCGAGGGTCCATCCAAGCATTTGAACTTAGCTAGGTTTTTTTGGTATAGCTGGTTCTGGTGTATTTGCTTTTGCAGCCTTTGTGTCGCATTTGCGGATACCACTTTTATAGTAGAGCACCGCATTTGTGGACATTCCTCGCTTTTACAGAGGTACATCTGATCGGGGACCTCCGCTTTTGCAGAGTTCTGTTGCTTTTATGACGTCTGTAGTTGCAGAAATTTCCCCATTTTTATAGAGGCATGGGTGAACAGTGACCTTCGCATTTGCAAAGAAAATCTCCGCATTTGCAGAGATCGATGTCATTTAAACATTCATCTTTGTCTTCAAGCTCTTAAAACCAACTTTCCTCCATTGTTGTTAGAACTCTAAGCTCCATCTTTTGTGTGGGAACTTCCTAAAGTGTTGGGATAGTTTATCCGCTGCCCGTGATCGATTCTTCATTATGATTGTATGTTTTCCTCCTTTAATTCGCAAATTCTTAAATTGATTCCTAAATTTGTTCTTGAGGTTAGGGGTTGTTTTAGGCCCTTCCCTTACTCGAATCATGCTTAATTTTTGAGCATGTGTTCCTGGCAGCGCTAGGAACATTGTGGTAGATTTTGTGTACAGTTTTGGGTCGCGAGGCCCACGGGCCTATTTTAGACCCAGATTTCAACCCAGCTAAATTATTAGCATTATTGGTATCATTAGCTTCGTATCAAAGAGTAGATTATGGTTTTGATAGTTTGATTTGTATTCGGGCTTCTCAGAGCAGTTTGGGCTTGGATGATGTCTTTCTGGCGCTTGTCATAAGATGTCAGGTAGGATACGCCTTACCTACCCTAGACTTGGTCTATATAGAATGTAATTGCACTATTTAGCATCCTTGGGTTGGGTTTACTAGTTTGGTACCCCAGACCTTGTCCGCTTCCTTTCTGTTTGTTCTTGCTATTTTTTGCTTCAGTATTTGAATTAGTACGGTAGTATTATCCCTTACGGTCCTGAGTGTCCTTTGCATATGCCTCTCGACCATAGTTGTGGGGTATTTGGGAGGTGTCCATGAGTTCAAAACATTTATTCACGAGTATGAGCTGGTTATTTGTATTGTAAATTGGATTTAGCCTGTGCAGGGCCGATTGGTTGATTGTGAGTTGTTGAGGTATTGTTTGTATCTGGGAATAACATCACCATGAGAATAGTTTTTTTTGCATTGATTAATTGCTACTACAAGGCTGCATGCCTGACTATCACCAGTTTTCTAAACCTTGTATGGCCCCGAGGGCCCATTTTCAGTTATAAATGGTCGTAAATGGATTTAAAACTGGTTTTTATGGATTCTCTTAGGATTAAAGAGATTGTGTGATGGTTTTCAGACTGATACTAGACTCATCTAGGTCAGACTGCTAGACATAAAATTATCATAGATTTTGAGATGATACCAAACTCGACTGGGCCAGAGTGCTAGAAATGGTTTTATTGTTGAGTTTTACTGATTTTAGACCTGGATAGGCTCTGGTCACACATTTTAGTATATTTATAGTTGGTATGTGGTCTCGTAGACCTCGATGGACCTTGCTAATATGTACTAGGGGCTACGGGTCGAGAGTGTCGGATGAGGGGTATATGGGGGAGTAAAGGTATATGGGGGGAAGCCCTTCCATGGGTCCTACCTGCTGGGCCTATGGGCACCAGAGGAGGTGCATATAGTACTACTGGTATGGCCTATCATATCATTCATCTATGCATTATTCCACCCCTTGTTTGCAATTTGCTGAGTGTACGCTCCGGTAGTATGGGATGCCAGAGGGTTTGTTTTCACTTGTATGTATTCCTTGGGTGTATGGGCGCTCATTGGGATTGTAGGTAGATTAGTTTACTTATGCCTATTGTAGTTACCTAATAGTTTATTTATGATCATCCGTACCTCATAAGTTGTATTATTAGTATGCTTATGTTTAGTTAGCTTTCTTTCCTTCTTGTTATTTAAGGTTTCTGGTACACTGCCCTGTTCTTTAACCCTTCCCTTATTTATTGTTATTGCAAAGACCCAGGTGCGTTCTCTACTATTTCATCTGTGTTCTGTGATACATCTTTTATGGCTAGCTTAGTTCATTTGTGTTCTGTTATGACTTCTATATGTGGCTAGCTTCCTTGTGCTTTACTCTGTTTGTTTCTGTGACTCTTTTCTTTCCTTATATGCTATCTACTGTTGTTACTTCTTATATATGCCCAGTCGGCCTATGATGTCTACTAGGTACCCGTTGCTTTACAATTGGTGCTTATATTATACTTTTGTATCTCGCTGGTATAGATCCTAGCGTAGGACATCACCGTTGATGCGTAGACTCGTGCAATGCCTTTAGACATTCGAGACATAAGGTGAGCTCCTGATGATAGAGGCTTGGCCATATCTCTTCTTTTGGTACTGTTTACTTTTTTGTATGTTCATAGATAATTGTATATTTTACTTTCGTACTCTCCCTCTTGTACTCTGTATGTATAGTAGTGGCTTCTGTACTATGATACCAGGTCGTGGGATAGTTTAGTTTTATATATATATTTTGGTTGTTCCTTTTCTATGCTTCTTTACTTGCTTTCACTTATCTTCTTTCTGGTGCGTGCTTTACTTAGAGTGTAGTCCATTGCTAACCGTTCTGGGCTACAGGGATTAGTCCGCCTATAGAGGGTTGTAGGTGCCATCATGACCTGAGAAATTGGGTCGTGACAACTTGGTATCAGAGCCTAGGTTCACCGTTGTCATTGGTATAGGAGATAATATCTAGTAGAGTAATACGGAACAGGGAAGAGATGTCCGTACTCTATCTTCGGGAGGCTACAGTGGCATTTTAGGAAACATGACTCTTCTCGGGCTTCTATATCGTGTGCTTTATCCTAAATGGTTTCCTAGAATCTCATTTGTTCTAGTTCACTCTTCCGTAGGTGGTTTGTATGAGATCTTCAGTAGTGGATGAGGGTGATCCTTATAGATATTGAGGCCAAGTATGAGCCTGATTCAGTTCTGGACTAGCAGCCCATGGACCGGGGGCAACCCAAGTTCCACCATGTGCCACCAGGGCCAGTAGCAGCATCTGTATGCAAGCACCAGCCTCAGTTCCTACACTAGATATTCAGAGCCTCCTTCTTTAGTTATTGAGTATGGTTGAAGGTCAGCTTTTTCATATGGCCCATACATCAACTCAACGGGCAGTCTTGGGTGTTTAGAGTTCAGGAGTGCAGCCTTCTACTATGGCTCCCCGTGCACAGGTTCTTCTAGCGCCTATAATTGCTCAGCCTCTCGCTCCTCGCCCAATCATGTTAAAGTCAAAGCAGAAGGCCTGGGGCCGGTTTATGCGATTATCCCCACCGAGGTTCTCCGGTGCTCTCAGATAGGATGCCCATGAGTTTATTACTATTTGTGAGGAGATGCTCCATCATTTTGGTCAGTTGGATGCCCACGGAGTAGATTATACCACCTATCAGCTAGAGGAGCCAGCTAATCTTTGGTGGAGGGTCCCGGTAGCTTGCAGACCCATTGAGTCTCCTCAATTGACTTAGAGAGAGTTCTACGAGGCCTTCAAGGCCAAGTTCTTTCCACAGTATGACCATGAGTGCTGTAGGGAGCAATTTACTTGATTGATGAAAGGTTTTATGATAGCATCTGAGTATCAGACTCATTTTCACAAGTTGCTCTATTTGGGGCTATGATTATTCCTGTAGAGCCAGATCGAGTTTGTCATTTTGTTTTGGGGTTGAGGATCGAGCTTTGTCAAACTGCAGAGATACTTGTTATGAGTGGGCGACCATTTTAGGCTATAGCAGACCATGCCCATAATATGGAGGATTTGCATCGCCAGGACCTGAGGGCTAGAGATAAAAGGCCACGCCATCAGGGCGATTATAGTGGTTCCCACTCTGGTAGTAGAGGTTCAGGTTAGTGGTGTAGAGGATATCAGTCACAATATCATCCGGGCCAGTTTAGCCGGACAGTTCAGGAATCACTTCAGGCTTCAGGTGGGCCTCAATTTGATCAGGTTTATGGTAGTCTGCATGGTTACAATGGTCAGCCTGGGTTCAGTGGGCTGAGTTCAAGTCAGTTATTAAGGGGTTCATCATCTGGGGCATCAGGCCATGGTTGCGTATGATTCAGCAAGTTTATCACGCCAGGGTGGGCTGTCAGGGATGTGTTATGAGTGTGGTATCATTGGTCACTTTGCCAGAAAGTGCCCCTATTAGCGTAAAATTCAGCCAGCCGCTCAGCCGGATCAACCTTTGAGAGAAGTGCAACCACCGACCAAGGGTGGTGGTGTCCAAGGTAGGAGTGGTGTCCAGCATAGCAGGACAAATGGTCGGGAGTGCAGCCTTCTACTATGGATCCCCGTGCACAGGTTCTTCTAGCGCCTATAATTGCTCAGCCTCTCGCTCCTCGCCCAGTCATGTTAAAGTCAAAGCAGAAGGCCTGGGGCCGGTTTATGCGATTATCCCCACCGAGGTTCTCCGGTGCTCTCAGATAGGATGCCCATGAGTTTATTACTATTTGTGAGGAGATGCTCCATTATTTTGGTCAGTTGGATGCCCACGGAGTAGATTATACCACCTATCAGCTAGAGGGGCCTGCTAATCTTTGGTGGAGGGTCCCGGTAGCTTGCAGACCCATTGAGTCTCCTCAATTGACTTAGAGAGAGTTCTACGAGGCCTTCAAGGCCAAGTTCTTTCCACAGTATGACCGTGAGCGCTGTAGGGATCAATTTACTTGATTGATGAAAGGGTCTATGATAGCATCTGAGTATCAGACTCATTTTCACAAGTTTCTCTATTTGGGGCTATGATTATTCCTGTAGAGCCAGATCGAGTTTGTCATTTTGTTTTAGGGTTGAGGATCGAGCTTTGTCAAACTGCAGAGATACTTGTTATGAGTGGGCGACCATTTTAGGCTATAGCAGACCATGCCCACAATATGGAGGATTTGTATCGCCAGGACCTGAGGGCTAGAGATAAAAGGCCATGCCATCAGGGCGATTATAGTGGTTCCCACTCTGGTAGTAGAGGTTCAGGTTAGTGGTGTAAAGGATATCAATCACAATATCATCCGGGCCAGTTTAGCCGGACAGTTCAGAAATCACTTCAGGCTTCAGGTGGGCCTCAGTTTGATCAGGGTTATGGTAGTCTGCATGGTTACAATGGTCAGCCTGGGTTCAGTGGGCTGAGTTCAAGTCAGTTATTAAGGGGTTCATCATCTGGGGCATCAGGCCATGGTTGCCATATAGATTCAGCAAGTTTATCACGCCAGGGTGGGCTGTCAGGGATGTGTTATGAGTGTGGTATCATTGGTCACTTTGCTAGAGAGTGCCCCTATTGGGGTAAAATTCAGCCAGCCGCTCAGCCGGATCAACCTTTGAGAGAAGTGCAACCACCGACAAAGGGTGGTGGTGTCCAAGGTAGGAGTGGTGTCCAGCATAGCAGGACAAATGGTTGGGATGGCAGTCGGTCAGGTGGAGGTCAGTGTCATTTCTATGCATTCCCTAGTATACTGGTGGCAGAGGCCTCAAATGTTGTGATCATAGTTATAATCTCTGTCTGCCGCTAGTCAGCTTTAGCATTGTTTGATCCTGGTTCTTCATGTTCATATGTTTTTGCCTACTTTATTCCTTATTTAGGGTTGGCTAGTGAGCCATTATCAGTTCCTATATTTGTTTCTACCCCGGTAGGCATTTCTTTAGTAGTGGATTGGATTGTTAGATCAGGCTTGATAGTTGTTGGTGGTATTGAGACTTGGGCTGATTTGATGATTTTATATATGCTAGACTTTGATGTGATTCTAGGCATGGACTGGTTATCCCTTCATCGAGCAGTTTTGGATTGTTATGCCGAGACTGTTGTCATAGTCATTCTTGGTGTATCCCCGATTTTGTGGCAGTGTTCTGTTGGCCACACACTGTTTGGGATCATTTATGTTCTTAAGTCTAGGAGGTTGATTTCATGCGAGTGTTTGGCTTATCTAGCATATGTCCAAGATGTTAGCGCCGACACCTCTTCTCCTGAGTCAGTCCCTGTTGTTAGGGACTTTTTAGATATGTTTCCCATGGACCTGCCAGGCCTTCCACCTGAGCGTGATATAGACTTTGCCATTGAGTTAGAGCCAGGTACCAGACCCATTTCCATTACTCTATATTGTATGGCTCTAGCTGAGTTGAGGGAGCTTAAGGTTCAGCTTCAGGACTTGTTAGCTAGGGGTTTTATCAGGCCGAGTGTGTCACCTTAGGGTGCTCCAATTCTATTTGTGAAGAAGAAAGATGGTTTGATGCAGATGTGTATTGATTATCGGCAGCTAAATAAGGTGACTATAAAGAACAGGTATGTAATGCCACGTATAGATGATTTGTTTGATCAGCTCCAGAGTGCAGCAATGTTTCCTAAGATAGATTTAAGGTCAGGCTACCACCAGTTGATAATTAGGGCGTAGGACATCCCTAAGATAGCATTCAGAGCACGTTATGGCCATTATGAGTTCCTGGTGATGTATTTTGGGTTGACTAATTCCCATGTAGCTTTTATAGACTTGATGCACCGGGTGCTTATGTCGTACATGGATTCGTTCATGTAGTCTTTGTTGATGACATATTAATATAGTCGTGGAGTAGGGAAGAGCATGAGCAACATTTCAGGTTCGTATTCTAGACTTTGAGAGATCATCAGCTTTATTCCAAGTTCTCAAAGTGCGAGTTTTGGATTGGGTCAGTAGCATTCCTAGGACACGTGGTGTCTAAGGATGGTATTAGAGTGGATTCAGTAAAGAATGCAGTTGTTCATGATTGGCTGAGGCCTACTACTCCCATCGAGGTTCACAATTTTGTTAGGTTGGCAGGGTACTACAAATGGTTTGTTGAAGGATTTTCTTCCATAGAAGCACCTTTGACTAGGCTGACTAGGAAGGATGTTCCCTTTCAGTGGTCTAATCAATGTGAGGATAGTTTCCAAAGGCTTAAGGACTTATTGACTTCAGCTTTTATGTTGACATTGCTAGTTGAGGTTCAAATCTTCTTAGTGTATAGGGATGCTTTATCATTTGGTCTTGGTTGTGTGTTGATGCAGCAGGGTTGGGTGATAGCTTATGTGTCGAGGCAGCTGAAGGATCACAAGTACAACTACCCCACTCATGACATGGATTTGGCGGTGGTAGTCTTCATGCTCAAGATCTAGAGGCATAATCTATATGGAGTTCACTGTGAGATTTACACTGACCATCGTAGTTTTTAGTACATCATGAGTCAGTGAGAGCTAAATTGAAGGTATTTGAGATGGGTTGAGTTACAGAAGGACTATGACTTTACCATTCTGTACCATTCGGGAAAGGCAAATGTGGTAGCGGGTACCTTGAGCCAGAAGGAAGTGAGTTTGGGCAGCTTGGTGTCTCTTTTAGTTTCAGAGCAGTTGTTGGCCTTGGACATCCAGTCCTTGGCTAACCATTTAGTTAGGCTTGACTTGTCAAATTCCAGCAGAGTTCTTGCCAGTGTTGAGTTCTTTTCTACTCTGGTTGATCAGATTCAACAGCGTCAGTTTGAGGATCAACGTTTGTGTGACATTTGTGATCAAGTTGTGTGGGGTGAGGATAGCAGGGAAACTTTAGATTATGATGGTACTTTGAGGTTTGATGGCCGCCTTTGTGTTTCGAGAGTTGGGGATTTGATTCAGTTGATTCTCTGTAAGGCTCATTGTTCTAGATATTCCATCCATTCAGGTGTAGCTAAGATGTATAGAGACTTGAGGCAGCTTTACTAGTGTAGTGGTATAAAAAAGGACATAGGAGAGTTTGTATATTTGTGCTTGAATTGCCAGCAGGTTAAGTTCGAGCACATGAGTCCTGGTGGATTGATGCAGAGACTTCCCATTCCTGAGTGAAAGTGGGAAGAGATAACTATGGACTTCTTAGCATGGTTGTCGTGCACTTCTCAAAGGGTTGACTCTATTGGGTTATTGTGGATTGGTTGACTAAGTCTGCACACTTCCTGCCAGTTCATTCTTCCTATAGTGTAGAGAGGTTGGCTCAGATTATCTCCGAGGGGTTCTATCTTTTATTATTTCATACTGCGATACTTAGTTTACATCTCAATTTTAGAGGACTATTTAGCTATATATGGATATAAAGGTTCAACTCAGCACTACATTCCACCCTCAGATAGATAGGTCCAAAAGGACTATCCAGGTCTTGGAGGACATGTTACGAGCCTGTGTTCTTGACTTTGGAGGTTCATGTAATCAGTATGTACGTTTGGCAAAGTTTTCTTATAATAACGGTTATCACTTGAGTATTCACATGGTGCCTTTTGAGGCATTATAGATCACCAGTAGGTTGGTTTGATGGTTTTGAGTCCCGACCATAGAGTACAAATCTACTTCGTGATTCCTTAAACATAGTTCGGGTGATTTAGGATAGACTTTGAGCAGCCCAGAGTAGGCAAAAGAGCTACGCAGTCCATAGACTTCGTGCCTTAGAGTTCAATGTTGGTGATAAGGTATTTCTTTGGATGTTTCCCATGAAGGGCATGATGAGATTCGGCAGGCGGGGAAAGCTCAGCCCCAGGTATATTGGCCCATTTGAGATTCTTCATAGGGCTGGTAGTGTTTCTTATCAGCTAGTTTTGCCTCCTGTGTTCTTAGCTATTCACCCAGTCTTTCATGTATCCATGTTGCGGCATTATGTACCGAATGAGTCACATATTCTATAGTGGGATTCAGTTCAATTAGATGACAGATTGACTTTTGTTGAGGAGACGGTAGCCATTCTAGCAAGAGATATCAGGAGATTGAGGTTCAGAGAGATCCATGTGGTGAAGGTTCAGTGGAGGCACCATCTGGTCAAGGAGGCTACCTGAGAGACCGAGAGAGAAATGTGGGCTCAATATTCTTAGTTGTTTGAGCCTTCGGCTACTCACTTTTCTTGACTTTCGAGGATTAAAGTCCTTTTTAGTAGTGGATGATGTAATGACCCTTTCGGTCATTTTTGGGTTTTTGCCTTCTTTGTACTATTAAAGCTTTCATATAGCGACCCCGAGTCATTTATGACTTGCTAGGACCGGTGGTTCGGTGCTCGGGCCATTCTTTAGGTCTTTATGACCATTTCTGTGTCTTAGAGCTTAACTTAGGAAACCATTAACTTTAGTCAACTTTCTTAGCAAACATGCTCGGAATCAAATTCAGACAGTTTCGTTAGCTTTGGAGTGTGGATTTTGGTCTAGTTGGACCCTTGGTTGGGGCTTGGGAGCTTTTGGTTTTGTTTTATCTCTCTTTATGAGATTTCAAGCCAGTTAGAGTTGGAAGTTTGAATTTGGTCAATATTTGGAGAAGACGACCTCGGATGGAAATTCCATCAACGTTGTTAGCTCCGGAATGTCGTCTTTGGGGTAGAGGGACCTCTGGTTTGGGTCTCAAGGATTCCAAACTCATTTTGGGTTATTGGGTTCCATTTTGGTTAAAGGTTAGTTTTGGATGTAGGGCCCACTTTTTGTTAAATCGACCTCCGTTAGAAATTTCATCGATTCTGTTGAGTCTGCAATGCCATTTTTGGTTAAGTAGCATGTTTGGTTTGTGTCCGTGGAGTTTCAGATGAATCTCGAGGGTCCATCCGAGCATTTGAACTTAGCTAAGTTTTTTTGGTATAGCTAATTCTGGTGTATCCACTTTGGTAGGCTTTGTTTCGCATTTGGGGATACCACTTTCGCAGTAGAGCACCTCATTTATGGA
Organism: Jaltomata sinuosa; assembly: GCA_003996215.1. Classification (NCBI taxonomy): domain Eukaryota; kingdom Viridiplantae; phylum Streptophyta; class Magnoliopsida; order Solanales; family Solanaceae; genus Jaltomata; species Jaltomata sinuosa. The sequence goes on along the minus strand of QJPP01003610.1, from coordinate 139,283 downwards.
CTCCGCATTTGCTGACATTCCTCTACTTTTGTGAAGGTACGTCTGATCGGGGACCTCTACTTTTGTGGAGTTCTATCACTTTTGCAACGTTCGCATTTGCATAGATTTCCCACTTTGGTGGAGCCACGAGTGAACAGTGACCTCCGTATTTGCGAAGAAAATCTCTTCTTTTGCGGAGATCACTATCATTTAAACATTCCTCTTCATCTTCAAGCTCTTAAAACTAACTTTCCTCCATTTTTATTAGAACTCTATGCTCCATATTCTATGTGGGAACTTTCTAAAGTGCTGGGATAGTTTATCCGCTGCCCGTGATCGATTTTCCATCACAAATTGTATGTTTTCCTTCCTTTAATTCCACAAATTCTTAAATTGATTCCTAAATTTATTCTTGAGGTTAGGGTCTGTTTAAGGCCCTTCCCTTACCTGAATCATGCTTAATTTTTGAGCATTTGTTCTTGGCCGCGCTGGGAACATCGTGGTAGCTTTCTTGTTCAGTTTTTGGGTCGTGGGGTCCTTTTTTTACTTGTATTTTGACCCAGATAAATTATTAGCATTATGGGTATTGTTAGCTTCATATTTACGAGTAGATTATGTTTTTGATAGTTTAATTGCTATTCAGGCTTCTCAGAGCAGTTTGGGCTTGGACGACGTCTTTCCAGCGGCTTGTCGTTGGACGTGAGGTAGGCTATGACTTACCTACCCTAGACTTGGTCTATATAGAATGTAATTGCACTATTTAACATCCTTGGGTTGGGTTTACTAGTTTGGCCCCAGACCTTATCTGTTTTCTTTCTATCCATTCTTGTTATTTCCGCTTCAGTATTTGAATTAGTAAAGTAGTATTAACCCTTAAGGCCCTGAGTGGCCTTTGCATATGCCTCTTGACCATAGTTGTAGGGTATTTGGGAAGTGTACTGAGTCTCGAATATAGATTCATGATTATGAGCTGGTTATATATGCTATAGAGCGGATTGAGCCTGTGTAGGGCCGATAGGTTGACTGTGAGTTTTTGAGATGTTATTTGTATCTTGGCATAACATCTCCATGAAAACAGTTTTTCTGCATTGATTTATTGCTACTACAAGGTTGTGGGCCTGACTATCACTGGTTTTCTAAACCTTGCATGGCCACGAGGGCTCATTTTTAGTTATAAAAGTCATAAATGGATTTAAAATTGGTTTTTATGGACTTTCTTAAGACAAAAGAGATTATGCGATGGTTTTCAAACTGATACTAGACTTTGCTGGGCCGGAGAGCTAGACATGACTTTATCACTGATTTTGAGACGATACTAGACTCGACTGGGTTAAAGTGCTAGACATGGTTTTATTACTAAGTTTTACTAATTTTAGACTCGGATTAACTCTGACACACATGTTGGGATATTAATAGTTGGTATGTGGTCTCATAGACCTCCATGGACCTTGCCGATCAAAAGTAGGGGCTAAGGGACGAGAGTGCTAGAGGAGGGGTATACGAGGGAGTAAAGATATATAGGGAGAAGCCCTTCCATGGGTCCTACCTGCTGGGCCTATGAGAACTAGAGGAGGTGCATATGGTAACACTGGCATGACATATCATATCATTCATTTCCGCATGGTTCAACCCCTTGTTTGCTATTTACTGAGTGTATGCTCCGGTAGTATGGGATGTCGGAGGGTTTGTTTTCACTTGTATGTATTCCTCAACTGTATGGGTGCTCGTTGGGATTATAGGTAGATTAATTTACTTACGCCTATTGTAGTTACATACTATTTTACTTATGATCATCCTTACCTCCTAAGTTGTATTATTAGCATGTTTATGTTTAGTTGCCTTTCATTTCTTCTCATTATTTAAGGTTACCGGTACACCACCATGTTCTTTAACCTTTCCTTTATTTATTATTATTGCAAGGACCCTGTTGCATTCTCTACTCTTTCATCTATGTTTTTTGATACATCTTTTATGGCTAGCTTGGTTCACTTATGTTCTGTTATGACTTCTATATGTGGCTAGCTTCCTTGTGCTTTACTCTGTTTGTTTCTATAACTCTTTTCTTTCCTTATCTGCTATCTACTGTTGTTACTTCATATATACGCGCAGTCAACCTATGATGTCTATTGGGTATCCGTTGCTTGACAATTGGTGCTTATACTATAGTTTTGCATCTCCCTGGTGCAGATCCTAGCATGGGCCATCATCGTTGTCGCAGAGACTCGTGCATAGCTTTTGAACATCTGAGACATAGGGTGAGCTCTTGATGACCGGGGCTTTGCCATATCTCTTCTTTTCGCACTATTTACTCTTTTGTATATTTAGAGATAGTTGTATATTTTACTTTTGTTGTACTCTGTATATTTAGTAGTGGCTTTTGTACTATGATACCAGGTCATGGGATGGTATAGTTATATATATATATATATTCTGGTTGTTCCCTTTCTATGCTTTTTTACTTGCTTCCACTTATCTTTTTTCTGGTGCATGCTTTACTTAGAGTGTAGCCCATTACTAATTGTTCCTGGCTATAGGGATTGGTCCGCCTACAGGGGGTTGTAGGTGACATCATGACATGAGAAATCGGGTCATGACAACAAGTTCCTTGGTTTTGAATGAAAAATTGAAGTCTCTTACAACAACAACATACCCAGTGTATTCCCACAGCGTGGGGTCTGGGGAGGGTAGAGTGTACGCAGACCATACCACTACCTCAGAGGTGAGGTAGAGAGGCTGTTTCCGATAGACCCCCGGCTCGAGCAAAAAAAAAAAAGAAAAAGAAAGAAAAAGAGGCTAAAAAGGGCATAACAATGATACATGATAAAACAAGATAAAAGAAAACAAGAGACGGTAGGAAGCAATATGTAGTAACAAACAACAGACAGACAGACAGACAGAAACAGAGCACTGCCACACAATACTACCACGAGGAATCCAAGAACAAGAACAAGAAACTATAAGCGTGACCCTACGATTACTAGTCGGGACACTAGGGAAAAACACTCCTACCTACACCCACTTCTACCTACTACTCTTCTACCCTAATCCGCGTCCTCCACACCTTCCTATCTAGGGTCATGTCCTCGGTAAGCTGCAACTGCGCCATGTCCTGTCGAATCACCTCTCCCCAATATTTTTTCGGTCTACCTCGTCCTCTCCTGTAACCATCCATAGCCAACCTCTCACACCTCCGCACTGGAGCATCCGTGCCTCTCCTCCTCACATGGCCGAACCATCTCAACCTCGCTTCCCGCATCTTATCTTCCACCGACGCCACACCCACCTTATCTCGGATATCCTCATTCCTAATCCTATCTCTCCTAGTAAACCCGCACATCCATCGCAACATCCTCATCTCCGCCACCTTCATCTTTTGAATATGGGCGTTCTTTACTGGCCAACACTCAACTCCATACAACAAAGCTGGTCGGACCACCACTCTGTAGAATTTGCCTTTAAGTTTAGTAGGCACCTTCTTATCGCACAAGACTCCAGATGCGAGCCTCCATTTCATCCACCCAACACCAATACGATGGGTGACATCCTCATCAATCTCTCCACTTCCTTGGATAATAGACCCAAGATACTTGAAACTCCCTTTCTTTTGGATGACCTGTGTATCCAGCTTCACTTCTACGTCATCATCCTGAGTCGCCTCACTGAACTTGCACTCCATATATTCAGTCTTGGTCCTGCTCAACCTAAACCCCTTCGACTCGAGGGTCTGTCTCCAAACCTCCAACTTAGCATTAACTCCTCCGCGAGTCTCGTCCACCAAAACTACATCATCCGCAAATAACATGCACCATGGCACCTCACCTTGTATTTGCCGCGTCAATACATCCATTACCAAGGCAAATAGAAACGGGCTAAGGGTCGATCCCTGGTGCAACCCCATCAACACGGGAAAGTGCTCCGAGTCTCCTCCCACAGTTCTAACGCGAGTCTTGGCCCCCTCATACATGTCCTTAATTGATCTGGTGTACGCCACGGGTACACCTCGAAAAGATTTTTTGAAATAATTGTGATTGCCTTGAGCTCATGGTGGTACCAATTGAGATTAGTGTTTTTGATTGAGTCTTTTCTTTTGAGTATTTTATTTGTTTTGTTTTGTTGAGTCATAGTAGTCCTAGTGTCATCCTTGTGTCTTTGAATCTTGAGTCAATCCTGTGCCAGTGAATGTTTTATTTGACGACAAGAAATAGTTTAAGTTTGGGGTTTGACAAATTGGTAATCTACCAACTTATTTAGCTCTTAAACATGAATTATTACCTCATTCTTGTGCTATTTAGAAAGATTTTATGCCTTTAATCTCTTGGGTGCAGGCATTCTTAGGATTTGAAGTTGGAAGTGGATTTGATCCCAAATATGCAAAGAAAGGAAGACAAAAGCCCGAGCTAGAAGTTTAGGAAGAAAGCCAAGTCAAGAGAAGAAAAGAAAAAATCTCCCTGACTGTGAGTTGTGTAGGACTTGCATGCCGCAAGTCATCATCTGTGAAATGCAGTAGGAGAAAAAATGAAGACTGACCAGGATTCCCAACATATGCGTACCGTAGATCGAGAGCATCACTAGTTCCCCGAGGGGAATTTTTGTCCGAAATTTCCTAGCTGTTTGGGGGGTTTCCAATGGAGTTTTTGGAATCTGTGTATAGAATAATTTACATAAATTTTTGTAGGTTTGGGTATTTTATTGGAATACATAATTTTTTTTGAAATCTCCTTCTTCTTGCTTATTGAAAACTCCATTGTTGACCTTGAAAGCTTAGATTTGAATTGAATTTCTTATTAGTAGAAGGAATTGAAGTTAACCCAATTGGTATAATCTCTCTTCCTTTAATTATAAGTATCTAAATTCATATCTAGGGGTCTGTGCATGATGGTGTAATGATCCTTCCGGTCATTTCCACGTATAAGTTTTGAAGTCAAGCAAATCGACAAAAGATATCGTAATATCTTTAACAAATTTTCTGAACTTTGGGTCAAATGTCTCAGGGCTTTTCTCTCAATATATAAAGAGTTAGAAGTCCCCCGAAATACCAAATCGAAGGTCTACGAGTCTAGTTTCCAATGCACAAAACCTCACGTCCAACTGATCTCGGAGTAAAAAGTTATGACTGTTTTACCGCGGACTGTCTGGCAGAAAATAGGTTGCGAACCGGGTCGCGAACCGGGTCGGGTCAAACTCGATTTAAGCCTCGACTTCACGTTTTAAGATGCCATTTCAGTTCCGAAACAGTGATAAAACATAAGGGAGAATTCCAAGAGAGTTCTTGAGTATCAAAATCGTGCGTTGGTAAATTACGAGCCTAAGCTTAAGAACTTTATTAGCATCGTGCGTGTATTTGAAAATATTTTATTTAAAAGTTGAATTTGGTAAAAAATATATTATTATTACCTTTTCAAAATATTTTAAAGGTTTATGAAAAATATTTTGTTACGAGATAATTGTATATGTATTTACTTTATAAGGTTTTTATACACCGTAATATTTTAACGGAGATATAAATTTAGTTATGTTGAAAATTATTATTATAATATAGTAGGTTTTATTTGAAATAATTTTCTATGAATTATGGTATATTTAAAATATTATATTTATTTTACCATGAATTTATTCAATACCCGAATACGTACGTAGCGGGGACCCACCTATCATTAATTGGATAAGGGGAGATGTGGTGTTGACACACACCCCCCCACGTGGAAGCCAACTGGGGTGGTAGGCAATTGCTGCCAAACTTAAAACGTTTGGAGCATATTGCAAAGGCAATTGCTGCCTAACTTATATATACTTCTTGGGTACGTAATTAGAATAGTTTTTGGTGCAAAACTCCACTGTGTATCATTCTTTTGTCACGATTAAGGTTGGTTCCAATAAGCAAGATCTTGATAATTTATTAGATCACCGAAAAGAAAATCGATTATCTAGGTCAAGTTATTCAAGCCTAATTTCGAGTTTGATTTTATTTCGAAGTTTCTCGGGGCGGTTCGAGCGTGGACATCGTCGTTCTAGTAGCTTGTCATTGGACGACAGGTAGGTTACGGTTTATTTTCCCTAGACTCCGTATATATAAAATAAAATTGTATTAATGGACATCCTTGGGTTGGTTTATTAGGTTGGTACCACAGACCTTGACCGCTTTATTCATGTCCGCCTACTTTTGTTCCTCCGTTGTTTGTAGTATTTGCCGATATATTTTATTTACCCTTGTGGTCCTGTGAGGCCTTGTTGACTCTGGAACCTAGAAGGTGGGATTTTGGGAATGTCCGCGAGTCCCGGGCATAGAATTATCCTTCTAGGCTGGTTATGCTTGCTGAGTAGTTGTGGGCCTGTGCAGGGTCGATAAGTTGATTGTGAGCTGCGGGGCAGCTATTGTGTGTGATCATACCATTTCCATGCATATAAAGAGGTTTTATCCATGTTTTACTGTGGTTTTGGCTTCGGGCCTACTGGCACTGTTTTCTAAACCTTGCATGGCCCGGGGGGCCCGTTTTTGATGGAAATGATTTGGAAATGGTTGATTTGACTTGTGAGTATTCTTGGGTAAAAGAAAGTAAAATTATGTTTTAAAACACCAGTTTTACTACTACACTAGACTCGGCAGGGCCGGAGTGCTAGTTGAGTTCTCTTGCTACTTGAGATGATTTTTAGCCTCGGTCGGACCGAGCACCTGAGATGACTTTTACTGTTTAGACCCGGTTATGCCCGGGCACCCTTGGAGGGGTTTTTGAGACATTTTCCTACTACTTTAGTCCTGGACAGGGTCTGGGCATTGCATATTCGAGACTGGGTCTCTATCCTGATACCGGACTTGCTTCCGGACGACATGTGTTGATACTGAGTTTTAGTATGGGGTCTGGGACCTCCATGGACCTTGCCATCCGGGCCAGGGGCTACGGGCTGCGTGTGCCGGAGGAGGGGTATACGGTGGAGTAGAGGTATACGGGCAGTGTCCTTCCATGGAACCTACCTGCTGGGCCGGATCGGCGCCGGAGGAGGTACATACAGAGATACCATGGCACTTGAGATCTTCATGCATCATATCATTCATTGTTTGAGGCTCCACCCTTGTTTGCTATTTGCTGATTGTACGCTCCGGTAGTATGGGATGCCGGAGGGTTTGTTTTCACTTGTTTGTGTTCCTCGGTTGTATGGGCGGCCGGGGGACTGTAGGTAGACGTTTGCTTTTTACTTACAGAATTGTTCTCTATTATGGATAAGTATGAGATTGGTATGATTAGTTGGGTTTGATTCATGTCTCTGAGCATGCCTATTATTACTCTTTCTCTCTTCTTCTTACACTTGAGGTTACCGGTATACCGTCCATTTCATAAACTTATTTTGTATACACTGTTGTTGCAAGGACCCCAGGTGCGTTATTTCTTACTTTCACCTGTTCCTATGATGTGTATATTCTTCTTACTAGCCTCGTAAGTGGTTCTGTTGATTTCCCTCTGGGCTAGTTCCTGTGTATCTTTCGTTGATTTCTGTGACTACTTGCTTCTATTCTGTCTATTACTACTCTTTTATCTTATATGTGCCCAGTCGGCCTATGATACCTATTGGGTACCTTATGCTTCGCATTTGGTGCTCACCCCTACCCCCTGCATAATTAGGTGCAGATCCTAGCGTGGGCCATCGCCGATAGATCGTTGTGATTCGTGCTTGGAGATCTGTTGGGGACTACTTCAGACTGAGGGTGACCTCTTGGCGATCGGAGCTTAGCTTTAGTTTATCTTTTGCTTCATGTACTCTATTACCATTCAGAGACATCTGTATATATTCTTTTGGTTACTTACACTCCATGTATGTAGTTTGGCTCTATACTATGATACCAGGTCTTGGGGTTTGGTTTAGTTTCCGCATATGTATATATTTATATCCCTGTTATCTATTTTATTCGTCTTGCTCCCTTATCTGCTAGATAGTAGCCCATTACTAACTGTTCTGGGCTACGGGGATTGGTTCACCTACCGGGGGTTGTAGGTGCCATCATGACCGAGAAATTGGGTCGTGACAACTTGGTATCAGAGCTTTAGGTTCACCGGTGTCATCGGTATAGGAGCCAATGTCTAGTAGAGTCCTGCGGATCGGGGCGGAGACGTCCGTATTCAATCTTTGGGAGGCTACAGTGGCATTTTAGGAAATTTGACTCTTTCATTGCTTCTGTGTCGTGCGTACTACCCTTGAAGTTTCTGGAGATCTCATTTATTCTACTTCATTCTTCCGCAGATGGTTCGTACGAGATCATCGGCATCACGCGAAGATGAGCCTCCCACTCCAGCTAGGGGTCGAGGACGCCCTCGATCAGTGGCACCTGCTAGAGCTGCTAGCGTGGAGATAGAGCCCGAGCAGCATGTGGTTCAGGGGCAGCCCAGGTACACCAGCTCCAGCTCCAGCGCCAGCTCCAGTGCCCACTTATGTGCCAGCTCCAGCCGCAGCTCAGTCTCCAGATATTCGGGGATTACTATTACAGCTTTTGGGTGTGATTGGAGAGCGGCCCTCTGAGGAAGCGCAGACATCCGCTCAGGGGGCAGCCCTGGGTGCACAGAGCTCAGGAGCGCAGCCGGCTACTATGGCTCCCCGTGCGGAGGTCATTCCGGTCCCATCTGTTGCACAGCCTCTTGCTCCTCGCCCAGCTATGACAGAGTCAGAGCAGAAGGCATTGGGTAGGTTTTTGAGGTTAGCACCTCCGAGATTTGCTGGTACTTCTGGACAGGATCCACATGACTTTATTACTACCTGTGAGGAGATGTTGCATCATCTGGGTTTGTTGGAGACTCACGGGGTTGGTTATACTACCTATCAGTTGGAGGGCCCAGCGAAGTTATGGTGGAGGGCCCAGGTTGCTTGTAGACCACCATCGTCACCTCCTTTGACCTGGCCTGAGTTTTATGAGGCCTTTATGGCCAAGTTCCTACCCCAGAGTGATCGGGAGCGTCGCAGGGAGCAGTTCACTCACCTTGTGCAGGGATCTATGACTATCTCGGAGTATGAGACCCGCTTTCATCAGCTAGCACCGTTCGGAGCTATGATCATTCCTACCGAGGCAGATAGGATTCGCAGATTTGTATGGGGTTTGAGGCCAGAGATCAGGCAGCCAGCTGAGATATTGATTGCCAGTGGTCGGTCATTTCAGGCTATCGTAGACTATGCCCGCACTGTGGAGGACTTACAGCGACATGATCAGGGGTCCAGAGATAAGAGGCCTCGATATCAGGGTGTCTATAGCGGTTCCAGTTATGGTGGTAGAGGTCCTGGCCAGTGGAGCCGGAGTTATCAGCCACAGCAGTACCAGGGTCAGTCCAGCCGACCGATTCAGGCTTCTCTTCAGCCTTTTGGTAGTACCCAGTTCAAGCAGGGTCAGAGCAGCCATCAGGGCTATAGCGGCCAGTCTTCGAGGGGTACAGTTTCTGGGGCATCAGGTCGTGGTGGTCATACGGGATCTGCTGGTCCATCTCGACTGAGTAGGCCATCAGGGGCTTGCTTTACTTGCGGTGCGATTGGTCATTTTTCTAGAGATTGCCCTCAGCAGGATACAGTTCAGTTGGCCGAGCCTTTACGGGTAGTTCAGCCCCCGGCTAGAGGGGGTGGTCGTCAGAGTAGAGGTAGTGTTCCCCGTGGCAGAGCAGGTGGTAGGGATGGCGGTCGGGCAGGTGGAGGTCGTCGTCAGTTTTACGCGGTCCCTAGGAGACCAGAGGCAGAGGCCTCAGATGCTGTGATTACAGGTACGATTTCTGTGTGCCATCAGCCTGCTATGGCTTTATTTGATCCTGGATCCACTTGTTCATATGTATCTGCCTACTTTGTGCCTTGTTTGGGGTTGGCTAGTGAGCCATTATCTGTTCATGTTTCTGTTTCGACCCCAGTAGGAGATTCTTTAGTAGTGGATCGGATTGTGAGATCCTGTATGTTATCTATTGGTGATTCAGAGACTTGGGGTGACTTGATGATTCTTGATATGCTAGATTTTGATGTGATACTGGGCATGGACTGGTTATCCCCTCACCATGTGGTTTTGGATTGTTATGCCAAGACCATTACCATAGCTGTGCCCGGTGTATCCCCGGTTGTGTGGCAGGGTTCTGTTAGCCATGCACCATCTGGGATCATCTCTTGTCTTCGAGCTAGGAAAGTTGATTTCCCGTGGGTGTTTAGCTTATCTAGCATATGTCCGAGATGTTAGTGCTGACCCCACTTCTCCTGAGTCTGTTCCTGTGGTTAGAGACTTCCTCGATGTGTTTCCTACCGACCTGCCAGGCCTTCCACCTGAGAGAGATATTGATTTTTCTATTGAGCTAGAGCCGGGCACTAGGCCCATTTCTATTTCTCCTTACCGTATGGCTCCTGCTGAGTTGAGGGAGCTTAAGGAGCAGCTCCAGGATCTGTTAGCTAAGGGGTTTATTAGACCTAGTGTGTCGCCGTGGGGTGCTCCTGTTCTCTTCGTGAAGAAGAAGGATGGGTCGATGCGCATGTGTATTGATTATCGGCAGCTGAATAGGGTGACAGTGAAGAATAGGTATCCGATGCCGAGGATTGATGATTTGTTTGACCAGCTTCAGGGTTCAGTTGTGTTTTCGAAGATTGATTTGAGGTCTGGCTACCATCAGTTGAGGATTAGGGCGGAGGACATCCCTAAGACAGCATTCAGGACACGTTATGGCCATTATGAGTTCCTGGTGATGTCTTTTGGGTTGACTAATGCCCCCGCAGCCTTTATGAACTTGATGCACAGGGTTCTTGGCCCGTATTTGGACTCATTTGTGATAGTTTTTATAGACGACATCTTGGTATACTCGCGTAGTAGAGATGAGCATGAGCAGCACTTGAGGGTTATACTCCAGACTTTGAGAGATCATCGGCTTTATGCCAAGTTCTCAAAGTGTGAGTTTTGGCTTGAGTCAGTTGCATTCCTAGGGCACGTGGTGTCTAAAGATGGGATTAGGGTTGATCCGGGAAAGATTTCAGCGGTTTGTGAGTGGCCTAGACCTACTACTGTTACTGAGGTTCGCAGCTTTATCGGGTTAGCAGGTTACTACAGATGGTTCGTTGAGGGATTTTCTTCCATTTCAGCACCCTTGACTATGCTGACTAGGAAGGATGTCCCATTTCAGTGGTCGGATCAGTGTGAGGATAGCTTCCAGAGGCTTAAGGCCTTATTGACTTCAGCTCCAGTTTTGACCTTGCCGGTTGAGGGTCAGAGCTTCTCCGTGTATTGTGATGCTTTTGGGGTTGGTCTTGGTTGTGTGTTGATGCAGCAGGGTCGAGTAATAGCATATGCGTCGAGGCAGCTGAAGGTTCATGAGCGCAACTACCCCACTCATGACTTAGAGTTAGCGGCGGTAGTTTTCGCGCTCAAGATCTGGAGGCATTACTTATATGGAGTTCACTGTGATATCTTCACCGATCACCGTAGTCTTCAGTATATCACGAGTCAGCGGGAGTTGAACTCGAGACAGAGGAGATGGGTCGAGTTACTAAAGGACTACGACTTCACTATTCTGTATCATCCGGGCAAGGCGAACGTGGTAGCGGATGCCTTGAGTCGGAAGATGGTGTGTATGGGTAGCCTAGCTTCTATTTCAGTTCAGAGCCGGCCGTTATGGGCCTTTGGCACATTCAGTCCTTGGCTAACCGTTTGCGTTAGGCTTGAACTTGTCAGATCCTAAGCAGAGTTCTCGCCAGTGTTGAGGTTCGTTCTACTTTTGATGATTCAGATTCAGAGGCGTCAGTTTGAGGTATCAGCAGTTGTGTGACCTTCTATGATCGGCGTTGTTCAGGGTGAGAATCAGTCGAGCTACTCTAGATTCAGATGGGCGTTTCTGAGGTTTGATAGTCGCCTTTTTATGTTCCGAGGATTAGTGATTTGATTCAGTTGATTACTTACCAGGCACATTGTACTAGATTACTCCATTCACCCCTGGCCACAACAAAGATGTATTTAAGAGACTTGAGGCAGCTTTACTGGTGGAGTGGTATGGAAGCTGGGATATAGCGGAGTTTGTATCTCGGTGCTTGAACTGTCAGCAGGTTAAGTTCGAGCACATGAGACCTGGTAGTTTGATGCAGCGACTTCCCATTCCTGAGTGGAAGTGGGAAGGGATTACTATGGACTTCGTGGTTGGTTTGCCTCGTACTTCTCATGGGTTTGATTCCATATGGGTGATTGTTGATAGGCTGACTAAGTCAGCACATTTCCTGCCAGTTCAGACTTCTTATGGCGCAGAGAGGTTAGCTCAGATCTACCTTCGTGAGATTGTTCGGTTGCACGGGGTCCCAGCTTCTATTATTTCAGATCACGGCACTCAGTTCACATCTCAGTTCTGGAGGTCTATTCAGCGAGATTTGGGTACAGAGGTTCATCTTAGTACCGCCTTCCACCCTCAGACAGATGGCCAGTTCGAGAGGACCATTCAGATTCTGGAGGACATGCTTCGGGCCTGTGTTCTTGACTTTGGAGGTTCTTGGGATCAGTTTGTTCCCTTGGCAGAGTTTGCTTATAATAACAGCTTCCATTCGAGTATCGGCATGGCACCTTTTGAGGCTTTGTATGGCAGGCGTTGTAGATCACCAGTAGGTTGGTTTGACGGTTTTAGTGCTGGGCCACAGAGCACAGATTTGCTTCGAGATTCCTTAGACTGAGTCCGAGTGATTCAGGACAGACTTCGGGCAGCTCAGAGCAGGCAGAAGAGTTATGCTGATCGTCGGCTTCGTGCCTTGGAGTTTAGCGTCGGTGACTTGGTGTTTCTCCGTGTATCGCCCATGAAGGGCGTGATGAGATTTTGTAGGCGGGGCAAGCTTAGCCCCAGGTACATTCGGCCGTTTGAGATTCTTCAGAGGGTCGGTAGCGTTGCCTATCAGCTAGCCTTGCCTCCGATGTTTTCAGCTATACATCCTGTATTTCATATTTCGATACTGAGTCGGTATGTACCAGATGAGTCTCATGTGTTGCAGTGGGATTCAGTTCAGTTGGGTGAGGACTTAGCCTTTGTTGAGGAGCTGGCAACTATTTTGGCCAGAGATGTCAGGAGATTTAGGTCTCGAGAGATCCCGATTGTTAAGGTTCAGTGGAGGCACCGTCCAGTCGAGGAGGCTACCTGGGAGACCGAGAGAGATATGCGGGATCAGTATCCGCAACTATTTTAGCCTTCAGGTACCCCCTTGACCTTGACTTTCGAGGACGAAAGACCTTCTTAGTAGTGGATGATGTAATGACCCTTCGGGTCATTTCCACGTATAAGTTTTGAAGTCAAGCAAATCGACAAAAGATATCGTAAGATCTTTAACAAATTTTCTGAACTTTGGGTCAAATGTCTCAGGGCTTTTCTCTCAATATATAAAGAGTTAGAAGTCCCCCAAAATACCAAATCGAAGGTCTACGAGTCTAGTTTTCAACGCACAAAACCTCACGTCCAACTGATCTTGGAGTAAAAGTTATGACTGTTTTACCGCGGACTGTCTGGCAGAAAATGGGTTGCGAACCGGGTCGCGAACCGGGTCGGATCAAACTCGATTTAAGCCTCGACTTCACGTTTTAGGATGCCATTTCAGTTCCGAAACAGTGATAAAACATAAGGGAGAATTCCAAGAGAGTTCTTGAGTATCAAAATCGTGCGTTGGTAAATTACGAGCCTAAGCTTAAGAACTTTATTAGCATTGTGCGTGTATTTGAAAATATTTTATTTAAAAGTTGAATTTGGTAAAAATTATATTATTATTACCTTTTCAAAATATTTTAAAGGTTTATGAAAAATATTTTGTTACGAGATAATTGTATATGTATTTACTTTATAAGGTTTTTATACACCGTAATATTTTAACGGAGATAGTAAATTTAGTTATGTTGAAAATTATTATTATAATATAGTAGGTTTTGTTTGAAATAATTTTCTATGAATTATGGTATATTTAAAATATTATATTTATTTTACCACGAATTTATTCAATATCCGAATACGTACGTAGCGGGGACCCACCTATCACTAATTGGATAAGGGGAGATGTGGTGTTGACACACACCCCCCCACGTGGAAGCCAACTGGGGTTCTAGGCAATTGCTGCCAAACTTAAAACGTTTGGAGCATATTGCAAAGGCAATTGCTGCCTAACTTATATATACTTCTTGGGTACGTAATTAGAATAGTTTTTGGTGCAAAACTCCACTGTGTATCATTCTTTTGTCATGATTAAGGTTGTTTCCAATAAGCAAGATCTTGATAATTTACTAGATCACCGAAAAGAAAATCGATTATCTATGTCAAGTTATTCAAGCCTAATTTCGAGTTTGATTTCATTTCGAAGTTTCTCGGGGCGGTTCGAGCGTGGACATCGTCGTTCTAGTAGCTTGTCATCGGACGACAGGTAGGTTACGATTTATTTTTCCTAGACTCCGTATATATAAAATAAAATTATATTAATGGACATCCTTGGGTTGGTTTATTAGGTTGGTACCACAGACCTTGACCGCTTTATTCATGTCCGCCTACTTTTGTTCCTCCGTTGTTTGTAGTATTTGCCGATATATTTTATTTACCCTTGTGGTCCTGTGAGGCCTTGTTGACTCTGGAACATAGAAGGTGGGATTTTAGGAATGTCCGCGAGTCCCGGGCATAGAATTATCCTTCTAGGCTGGTTATGCTTGCTGAGTAGCTGTGGGCCTGTGCAGGGTCGATAGGTTGATTGTGAGCTGCGGGGCAGCTATTGTGTGTGATCATACCATTTCCATGCATATAAAGAGGTTTTATCCATGTTTTATCGTGGTTTTGGCTTCGGGCCTACTGGCACTGTTTTCTAAACCTTGCATGGCCCGGGGGGGCCATTTTTGATGGAAATGATTTGGAAATGGTTGATTTGACTTGTTAGTATTCTTGGGTAAAAGAAAGTAAAATTATGTTTTAAGACACCAGTTTTACTACTACACTAGACTTGGCAAGGCCGGAGTGATAGTTGAGTTTTCTTGCTACTTGAGATGATTTTTTGCCTCGGTAGGACCGAGCACCTGAGATGACTTTTTACTGTTTAGACCCGGTTACACCCGGGCACCCGTGGAGGGGTTTTGGAGACATTTTCCTACTACTTTAGTCCTGGACAGGGTCTGGGCATTGCATATTCGAGACTGGGTCTCTATCCTGATACCGGACGACATGTGTTGATACTGAGTTTGAGTATGGGGTCTGGGACCTCCATGGACCTTGCCATCCGGGCCAGGGGCTACGGGCTGCGTGTGCCGGAGGAGGGGTATACGGTGGGGGAGAGGTATACGGGCAGAGTCCTTTCCATGGAACCTACCTGGCTGGGCCGGATCGGCGCCGGAGGAGGTACATACAGAGATACCATGGAATCTTGCGATCTTCATGCATCATACATTCATTGTTGAGCCGTCCACCTTGTTTGCTGTTTGCTGATTGTACGCTCGGTAGTATGGGATGCCGGAGGGTTTGTTTTCACTTGTTTGTGTTCCTCGGTTGTATGGGCGGCCGAGGGACTGTAGGTAGACGTTTGCTTTTTACTTATAGAATGATTCTCTATTATGGATAAGTATGAGATTGCGTATGATTAGTTGGGTTTGATCATGTCTCTGAGCATTGCCTCTAATTATTACTCTTTCTCTCTTCTTCTTTACATTGAGGTTACGCGCGTTTATACCATTTATTTGATATACATTGTTGCGCTCTCGCACAGGACCCCAGGTCCGCTGTTATTTCTTACTTTCACCTCGTGCCTATGATGTTGTATATTCTTCTGTATTAGCCTCATATGTGGTTCTGTTGATTTCCCTCTGGGCTAGTTCCTGTGTATCTTTCGTTGATTTCTGTGACTACTTGCTTCTATTCTGTCTATTACTACTCTTTTATCTTATATGTGCCCAGTCGGCCTATGATACCTATTGGGTACCTTATGCTTCGCATTTGGTGCTCACCCCTACCCCCTGCATAATTAGGTGCAGATCCTAGCGTGGGCCATCGCCGATAGATCGTTGTGATTCGTGCTTGGAGATCTGTTGGGGACTACTTCAGACTGAGGGTGACCTCTTGGCGATCGGAGCTTAGCTTTAGTTTATCTTTTGCTTCATGTACTCTATTACCATTCAGAGACATCTGTATATATTCTTTTGGTTACTTACACTCCATGTATGTAGTTTGGCTCTATACTATGATACCAGGTCTTGGGGTTTGGTTTAGTTTCCGCATATGTATATATTTATATCCCTGTTATCTATTTTATTCGTCTTGCTCCCTTATCTGCTAGATAGTAGCCCATTACTAACTGTTCTGGGCTACGAGGATTGGTTCACCTACCGGGGGTTGTAGGTGCCATCACGACCGAGAAATTGGGTCGTGACAGATGGGTGTATAAATAGTGATTGGGTGTTGTTTATTTGTGCTTAAATTTGATTATTAAGTGTGGAATAATTGATTCCTTCGAGTTTTAATTAAAAAAGTGATGGTTACAAACATTGATTTAGACATCTATTTAGGTTTTTCTTGAGAAACAAAGCTAAAATTGGACAAAGAATCATGGTAAGGATTTGGGGCTTTTCCATCTAAGAGTTAAGGCTAGAAATAGCTTAACCCACTTAAGCTATTTGGTTAATTTGTTGTGTAGACTTTGGGGTTTGATAAAAACCCAAAGGAATCATGCTTATTGGTTGAAAACAATTAGCATAGCTAAAACCAAAGTTATCCTCACTATAATTAAGATTAAGTCAAATATACAACCCCAATTACAAGCAATTGCCCCATCGGAAGCACATTCAACATTTGTGTTAACCTTGCTATTTACTCACTTTTTATTCAATTCACTTGTTTACACACACCCACCATTTTATTTTATTTCAGTTCATATACAATATGCATGCTTAGTGTTACTTGACACAGAAAATTCAGTGAATCTATTCTAATCCTTATGGGATTCGACCTCGGCCTCAAAAGTTGGGTAATTATTTTGCATACAACCATTTCCACCTCCTTCATTGGAGAGTGTGTTTTGATGTTATCATGCATCACTCAACATGAGGACTATAGAATGAAACAAGTTGAACAATAACATAACAAAGGGACATATCAAGAAGTGAGCACTTCTTCTGATGGGTTTATTTCCCGGCAGGAGGTCCTTAACATGACAAGAATAATACTAGAACAAGACTCTCATCATGAGAACTTGGAAAATAAGCCTAAAATAGTAGATCAAAATAGACAACATAATCAGAGTATCACAACAGAGAAGAACAATCTTGCATTGTTGAAATATTAACTGTGGTGCAAATGATAACCGAGGGACAAATTGCAATGATAAATACCACCTCACCACTCAATGTCTTACATGAAATTATGTCACACACAATTGGGAAAAAGGTTGATCCTGACAATGAAAAGCAGTAGGTTACATCACGACAAAAGGAAGAAGGGGGATTATTATACTAAATAATTGACAAAGTTGCAATTGAAGTAGACATATAGCCAAGAACCATCAAAATAGTAAAAAGTGGAGGAAGCATGGAAATCCAGTAGGCATCAGCCCACTAGAACCTTTCCAAAAAGGGGAAACCAAAAGATTACCTCTCAATGATTATGAAATCATTCTTCTAGAACATCAGGTTTGTTAAGATCCAAAAAGTTTTCAAAGGGTTCAGATGTTGAACAAAGCATATAAATTCACTTTTATTTCTTTAATGGAGCCCTTTCAAAATGCTAGACACATCAACAAATATAGAAGAAGATTGAAAATGCCATTTTCCAAAGCCAATTGCAATGGCAAAATCTGGTTATTTGTTAATGAAGGCATTCAAGTGGATATTATTTTGGATGTTGCACAACACATCACAGTCAATCTATACAATCAAGCTTTGGGTAAATTTTTGTATTCAACACTAGTATATGCTAAATGTGATGTTGTACAAAGAATAGAATTATGAAAAGATATCTATCAATTTTGTCTAACAACATTTATATGTCATGGATCATTGGAGGGAGTTCAATGTGATTTTGAATGATAAAGAGAAAATTGGAGGGCTTCCAGTGCAACCAGTAGACTATGATGATTTTTCATGCTGCATAGAGTCTTGTGACTTAGTAGAAGTAATGCTTAGAGGAAGTCCTTTCACTTGGTGAAATAGAAGGGATGCAAAAGACTGCATTTTTAAAAATCTAGACAAAGTTCTAATAAATCATGAATTTCAAAATTGATTCAATCACTCAGAGATTGAGCACATTTCTAGAACTGGTTTGGATCATGCTCCTTTGCTACTTACTTGTGAAGAAAATATTGTACCATTTAATAACTCTTTCAAATTTCTTAATTCCTGGACATATCATGAATCTTTCATGAAAGTAGCATCACAGAACTGGGTAGAGACTAATGCAGAAAATCCTTTTCTGAATTTTAAAAAGATATTGAAGAATTTGAAAAAAAACACTTACTAAATGGAGCAAAGAAACTTATGGGGATATATTTAAATAATTAACAATAATAGAGGATATTGTTAAAATAAAAGAAAAGTTGTTTGAGGAAGAACCTATAGGGATGAACAAATTGGTAATGTAGAGAGCTCAAGCTGAACTCAAGAAGTACCTTTACTTTGAAAAGAGTATTGGAAATAAAAGGCAGTAGGCTATGACTGGTTTGATCAAGGGGGATAGGTATACCAGATTTTTCCATAGCTTAGTAAAGGGAATAAGAAAGAGATTACACCTTTTCAAGATTATAAATGATCAAGGTTGTGGCTTGAAGATAAGGATCATATTGTAGTAGAAGCTATAAGGTGTTGTCAGCACCTGTTCACTCAAGAGAGAGATTCCACTGAATTCTCATTGTAAAGACATATTCCACAAATCTTAACAAAAGAGGAAAACTCATCTCTATGTTCAAAGACATCAATGGAGAAGACTAAAACAACTATTTTTAATCTAAATTGGGACAGTGTCAGTGGTCCTGATGGATTTACATAAGCCTTTTATCAAAGTTGCAGGGATATTATGGGAATAGATCTATAAAAGCTAGTGCAACCTTTTTTCTCTGGAAGCATACTCACTAAGTCCACCACCCATACTAATCTAGTTCTTCTTCCTAAAAAGAATGACATACTCACTTTCTCAAATCTAAAACCTTCAACTTGAGTAATTGTAATGACCCTTCCGGTTATTTCCACGTATACGTTTTCCTTATACCGTTAGAGCTTGTTTGTAGCGGCCCCAAGTCATTTAAGGCTTGTCAGGACCAGTAGTTCGGTACCGGGGCCATTTGTTTGGTCGTATGATAAGTTTTGAAGTCAAGCAAGTCGGCAAAATTATCGTAAGTTTCTTTAATAAATTTTCTGAACTTTGGGTAAAATGTCTCAGAGCTTTTGTCTCAATATATAAAGAGTTAGAAGTCCCCCAAATACCAAATCGAAGGTCTACGAGTCTAGTTTCCAATGCACAAAACCTCACGTCCAACTGATCTCAGAGTAAAAAGTTATGACTGTTTTACCGCGGACTGTCTGGCAGAAACCGAGTCGCGAACCGGGTCGGGTCAAAATCGATTTAAAGCCTCAACTTCACGTTTTAAAACGTCATTTCAGTTCTGAAATAGTGAGAAAACATAAGGGAGGGTTCCAAGAGAGTTCTTGAGTATCAAAATCTTGCGATGGTGAATTGCGAACCTAAATTTAAGAATTTTATTAGCATCGCGCATATATTTGAAAATATTTTATTTTTAAGTTATATTTTTTATTACCTTTTTTAAAGTATTTTAAAGGTCTATGAAAAATACTTTTATTATGATATAATTGTGTATGTACTTATTTTATAAGGTTTGTATACATTGTAATATTTTAACGGAGATAGTAAATTTAGTTATGTTGAAAATAATTATTATAATATAGTAAGTTTTATTGGAAATGATTTTCTATTAGTTATGATATATTTAAAAAGTTATATTTATTTTACCACGAACTTATGCAATATCCGAATATATATAACGAGATAAAAATTATATGGTGGCACCACCACTTCCACGTGGAAGTGGTGGAGAAAGGCACAAAAATTTATTTGCATCAAATGATGCCACCTAGATAGCCACTAATATTTTCAACAATCTGCCAACCTTGCTCTTTACAATTTATGTGTGTGTATATATGTAGCATTTAATTTTGGATTAGAATAAAAAGAAAAGAAAAGGAGTAGCTTCAACATATATGCAAACCATTATTGCTTCAGCATATGTGTAGCTTCCGTACTATATGCGTATATAGGTATGGCACGTGAAATATTTTTGTGAAAGAAAATTTGTTGGAGTTTATTTGATCCCCGAAAGAAATCGATTATTTACGTCAAGTTATTCAAGCCCAAACGAGTTTGATTTCGTTTCAGAGCTTCTCGGACATCGTCATTCTAGTAGCTTATCATCGGATGACAGGTAGGTTACGGTTTATTTTCCCTAGACTCCGCATATATAGGATAAAATTGTATTAATGGGCATCCTTGGGTTGGGTTTATTAGGTCGGTACCACAGACCTTGACCGCTTTATTCATGCCCGCCTACTTTTGTTCCTCCGATGCTTGTAGTACTTGCCGATATATTTTATTTACCCTTGTGGTCCTGTGAGGCCTTGTTGACTCTGGAACATAGAATGTGGGATTTTGGGAATGTCCACGAGTCCCGGGCATAGAATTATCCTTCTAGGCTGGTTATCCTTGCTGAGTAGCTATGGGCCTATGCAGGGTCGATAGGTTGATTGTAAGCTGCTGGGTAGCTATTGTGTTTGATCATCCCATTTCCATGCATATTAAGAGGTTTTATCCATGTTTTACTACGGTTTTGGCTTCGGGCCCACTGGCACTATTTTCTAAACCTTGCATGGCCCCGGGGCCCCTTTTTTATGGAAATGATTTGGAAATGGTTTGATTTAACTTGTGAATATTCTTGGGTAAAAGAAAGTAAAATTATGATTTAAATCACCAGTTTTACGATTAACGCTAGACTCGGCAGGGCCGGGGTGCTAGTTGAGTTTTCTTGCTACTTGAGATAATTTTAGCCTCGGTCGGACCGAGCACCTGAGATGACTTTCTACTGTTTAGACCCGGTTATGTCCGAGCACCCTTGGAGGGGTTTTTGAGATATTTTCCCACTACTTTAGTCTTGGACAGGGTCTGGGCATGCATATTCGGGACTGGGTCTCTATCTTGAATCCGGACTTGCTTCCGGATGACATGTTTTGATACTGAGGTTTTGTATGGGGTCAGGGACCTCAATGGACCTTGCCATCCGGTCCTGGGGCTTCGAGCTGCGTGT
This sequence comes from Jaltomata sinuosa, assembly GCA_003996215.1. Classification (NCBI taxonomy): domain Eukaryota; kingdom Viridiplantae; phylum Streptophyta; class Magnoliopsida; order Solanales; family Solanaceae; genus Jaltomata; species Jaltomata sinuosa. The sequence goes on along the minus strand of QJPP01003610.1, from coordinate 118,034 downwards.
GCCGGAGGAAGGGTATACGGTGGAGTAGAGGTATACGGGCAGTGTCCTTTCATGGAACCTACCTGCTGGGCCTGATCGGCACCGGAGGAGGTACATACAGAGATACAATTTCACTTGAGATCTTCATGCATCATATCATTCATTGTTTGAGGCTCCACCATTGTTTGTTGTTTGTTGATTGTACGCTCCGGTAGTATGGGATGCCGGAGGGTTTGTTTTCACTTGTTTGTGTTCCTCGGTTATATGGGCGGCCGGGGGACTGTAGGTAGACTCTTGCTATTTACTTACAGAATTGTTCCTTGTTACAGTTAAGTATGAAATTGGTTACTGCGAAACTGTTAGTTTCTGGATTGATATTGGTATGATTAGTTGAGTTTGATTCATGTCTCTGAGCATGCCTATCATTACTCTTTCCCTCTTCTTACACTTGAGGTTACCGGTATACCGTCCATTTCGTAAACTTATTATGTATACACTGTTATTGCAAGGACCCCAGGTGCGTTGTTTCTTACTTTCACATGTGCCTATGGTGTATATATTTGGCTTACTGGCCTGACATGTGGTTCTGTTGATTTCCCTCTGGGATAGTTCCTGTGTACCCTTTCGTTGTTTTCTGTGACTACTTGCTTCTGTTCTGTCTGTTACTACGCTTTTATCTTATATGTGCCCAGTCGGCCTACGATACCTACTGGGTACCTTATGCTTCGCATTTGGTGCTCACCCTACCCCCTGCATCTTTTGGTGCAGATCCTAGAGTGGGCCCTCGCTGTTAGATCGCTGTGATTCGTGCTTGGAGATCTGTTGGGGACTACTTCAGACTGAGGGTGAGCTCTTGGCTATCGGAGCTTAGCTTTAGTTTATCTTTTGCTTCATGTACTCTATTACCATTCAGAGACATCTGTATATATTGTTTTGGATCGTTTGCACTCCATGTATGTAGTTTTGGCTCTATACTATGATACCAGGTCTTGGGGTTTGGTTTAGTTTCCGCATATGTATATATATATTCCTGTTATCTATTCTATTCGTCTTGTTCCCTTACTTTTGCTTATTAAACTACTCTCCCGCTTATTTGTTAGATAGTAGCCCATTACTAACTGTCCTGGGCAACGGGGATTGGTTCGCCTACTGGGGGTTGTAGGTGCCATCATGACCGAGAAATCGGGTCGTGACAGTAATTTTGTCAACAAAGTAATTTCAAGAGTTATGCATGACAAATTGAAAGCAGTTTTACCTAGATTGATATTTTCTAATCAATTAGGTTTTGTGAACTAAATAAATACCATTGAAAATGTCATACTTACTCAGGAAATAGCTTCTAACATCACCAAGAGAGGAAAAAAAGCTTCTAACATCACCAAGAGAGGCAAACCAGCCAATGTCATCATCAAGTTAAATATGACAAAGGCTTATGATAGGGTCTCTTGGTTTTTGTTAATGAAAGTTTCAAGCAGAATGGGTTTCTCTGACCTTTTTGTGGACATTATATGGAGTCTTTGTGGTAAATAACTGATATTTAATTCTTGTTAATGGGAAAGCACATAGTTTCTTTCACTCTACTAGGGGAATGAAATAGGGTGACCCGTTATCCCCTGACCTATTCATTATGAGTGTTGAGGTCCTGTCTAAATGATGGCCAATTTGTGCGGTATGGTATGCCTAAATTATACTATTGCTTTTGCAGTAGCTCATGAGAGGCCACTGAAGAAAATCATGAAAGTACTAGGCAAATATGGGACCCAGTCTGGACAAAAAATAAATAGAGGAAAGGGTGGCTGGTACATACATCAGAACACAAGTGCTCAGTTGAAGGAGATGGTGGAAATATGCACAGGTATTTCTAGAGGCCAATTCCCTATCACATATCTAGGGTGTCCTACCACTCATTCTAAGATGTGATTATAATGAGCTCATCAAAAAAGTGAGAGACAAGCTTCAAGCATAGAAAGGAAAGATACTTTCTTATAGGGGTAAGGCAATTCTAACTACGAGTGTACTTCAAATCATTACAATTCACATTCTATCAGCCATAGTCCCATCCAATTGTGTTGTCAAAAAGTTTCACAATTTTTTTGCAAAATTCTTTTGGAGAAATAAGAAAACAGGGATAAGAAAATACTAGGCTATTTGGGATAATTTTTGCTTGCCTACACAAGAGGGAGAACTAGGGTTCATATCTCTTTTTGATGTCTCAAAGGCTATGTTTGCTAAGTTATGGTGGAGAATCAAGACTAGTAACTCTTTGTGGATAAATTTATGTGGAATAAGTATTGCAAGAAACATATTCCCACACTAGTGCAGTGAAAAGGTGGCTCATAGGTTCGGAAGAAAATGCTTGAAAATAGGAAACTACTAGAGAAAAACATATGGTGGGTATTGAGATGTGGGTCAACCAACATATGGTATGAAAATTGGACCAAGCTTTGGCCATTACATCAAGTACAGAAAATCATGATTGTTTTATCCCTTTTTGGAATGAAATTTAATTTTGAAAAAAAGTGGGTTTTGACACTTTAAAATCATTTCAAACTTAAAAGAAAGTTCTAAAATAATTTTGAGAACAAACAGAGTCGTCAATTAATATTTTATAAGGAAATTAAGAAAACTTAAAGATATTTTAAGGACCTAAAAAATAGAAAGAAATCTTTAAAATTAGAAAAAATGGATAAGGGTTCAAGTAACGTCTTAAGAAGGTTTTTAAGACACTCAAGAATTTCAGTTTAAAAAATGATTGACCAAAGAACAATTTTGACTAACTTAAATAAAGATGACTAATTTTTGAAAGAGTTGATTTTTTATGAAAATATCAAAATATTTCAAGACTCTGAACATAACATGATTTCAAACAAGGGAATAATTTGTTTTAAAAAAAATAATTATTTAAGGAGAACACTGTTAAAGAAAGGAATTGAACACATCATCTTTTTAAATTAAGAGAGAAAACAAATAGAGTTGTAAGTTATTTGAAATAAAGAATATTTAATAAGGCGAGATTGACAGAAAAAATAACTTAAGGAAATACCAATTTTAAGTCAAGGAGGATTTAAAAAAATGGTTCTACCAATAAAAGTTGAAAGTAGACAAAGCCCATTTTTGAATATAACTAAGACAACCAAGAACCAATTAAGAAAATTATTTGGAATTAAGATAGTTAAAAATGGAGAAAATTTCCTTAACAATATGAAAAGATCCTTTTAACATTTTTCGAAGAAAATCAATTTATATGAGAGATCATTTAAAGAAAAAATTATTTCGAATGAAAATTAATGCAAGGTTCATTCAATCCATTTTTGACAAGAGGCAAATTAGGTGAGAAATCCCAAAACAAATAAAAGAAAAGCAAAGATAAAAATTAAAATGACAATACATAGGGAATCTATTTAAATTAATTAAAGTTAGTGTTAATTACACAACATAACTAATTGCAAAAAAAAAAAAGATGAGGAAATAATTCGGCTTTTTAGGCCCACTACTCTGCTAGTATATCGGTTGTATACTACATCTCTCTTCTTCATATTTCCTATATAAACACTGTATATCAGTGTATAAGCATGTATATATGCTTTCCTTTTTCCATATACTCTTCGTATATTGTCCAACAATCTGTATAGCTCCATGTATCCATTGTATATCAATCATTTTTGAACTTTATTGAGGCTTCAACTCGATAGGAATTTCTGGGGTTAGCCCAACATAAGGAATGCTAGTGAAAACAGAGTCCAACATGGACTCGTTGATACAATTTATGCAAGAGATAAAAAAAGATTAGCACCCATTCAAACAAGACAAAATAAAGAAAGAATCACAACAGATAAAAGAACAAATTTTACTTTCAGAAGGAATGAGAATTAAATGATCAATTCCATATAGACTTAGGTTGTGCTCATTTAAAGAATACTCCAAATAAATAATACAAATAAATTAGGAGATATACTGATCTAGAACCGAATTAATTCGGAAACAAGCAATTGGTAAGAACATGTATACTACGCTGGAACAGACCATAACAATACTTATCAGAATTTCCCTCACGTAAATAAGGGAGGACAAGGCGATGGTTCATGCGTAGAAGATAAAGAGAATAAGGATTAGTAAGGAAGAGGAGAAGCTAGTGTCAAAGCAATTTTCAACAGATGCTCGAATAGTGTTTTGTTAAATAAATTCTAAATGCAACACATACTAATGATAGGATCTATACAACCTCTAATCCAGTTATACAACCTCTAATCCAGTATCTGTTTTGAACAAAATGAAGTGTATATTTTAATGAAAGAGAGAGATTTGATTTGGCTAGACTTGAATAGTAATTCATAGCTTGTAACAAAATTTATCAAAACATAAAAGGTTCAAAAATTCATTCAAGTTAGCATATAGTTGATGAACTTCGGCATACCACAAGCACCACAAATAATTTTATGCGACCATAAATAATTTGAACTTGAATCATAATCATTAAAAACTGTAAAGAATTAGATTTTCCGACTACCTTACCAACAATACACATTTCCATACAAGTTTCAAGGAGGAATAAAACATATGCTGCAATTTTGTAAATTATCCGGTTGCTCGGACTACTAAATAGAACCACAAAATAAAATTAAAACTTCACTGCCATTATGACCTAACACTTCACATAACCATATAATCTTGGAGAAAAGAGAAGAATCACGAGGTTTACGAATTAGATTTTGAAATAACAGCTTCAAAAATCTTAAACGGCGTTTCAACCAAGTAGAGATTCTTAATAGAAATGGCAGTAGAACTACCAAAACCATAAGAGCACAACCAAATTCTAACAAAGAAACATGCTTAATCTTGTAAAGGTCGTTCTTTTAATTTAGTTACGGCTAAATCAAAATAAAGTGATCCAAATGACACGAACAAGATTCAAACAATACTCACAACAAACCAAATTTATCCAGAACACACGAAATTAGGAATTAGTTATTGGGGGTTCAGAAGTGAAACAACATAGAGGTTTTAAACTTCAACGATCAGCAACCAAAGGCAAACAAAAACTCTGTTGGTCTTAACGAGGGCTACACATATCTCTTCCAATTATAGCAAAACTAACATCTTTCATTTGAACATTGAAAATAATCAAGCAAAGAACTAAGACACATAATACCTAAACAGAAAAGGATTAACATATTGGATGCGATAAATAATTAGAGGCTTCTAATATCCCTCCCACACCACATAAACATCATGTATAGCCATAAACACTTTTAGAAAAAATATCCAAAAGAAAAATGACAGAGTTTATGAATCGATACTTCAATCACCCCCACTTTTGAATCAGAAAATAAATCCTTCAAAGATGTGATTCTCGACATGAAGAGACAAAAATTAAAAGATAAGATTATGAGTTTACCTCTTTCGTGGCAGTGACCTAGGATAGAACGAGTCAAAGACGACTATTCCACCATCTCTAAAACTCTAATTTCACTTCAGTTTATGGTAGATGCTTGTCATTTTTGGATTTCTGCCTTGACTCCCCGATTCATGATAGATGTAAGACAAAATTAATTTATAAAGGAATAATTTTGATATAAAGAATTTTCAACTAAGTTTTGAAGAATGATTTGGAAAAGGTCTCTGCTAATCTTGTCATGTCATGCACTAGCTCAATGAACGTCCTTCCTTCCTTTGAGGCCTTGACCTGACATACTGCTGGTAAGCTCTGGAAATTCTTCAGCATCCTAGCAGGAAAGTTTAAAAGAATAGTCTTTCGAGAAATAAGTCATATAGCTGGCCATTAGTCCACTTGAACTTCCTTGCAGCTGGGATTTCTGAAGTTGACTCTGATATTTTTGTGTCAGGGAATTCTCAAAGTTTGTCTATAAACTCACAAATGAAGCTTGGTGGAAATTTTGAGGTCACCCTCAAAAGTTTTGCCCAGTTAGAGATTTTATGATGAACCATGTATCATTGATGAGAGGTTGACACTCTGTGGGGATCTTGAGATTCTTTCTTGAAATTCATTTTGGTTACACTCTTTGGAATAATATACATTCTGACTTTTTGGAGAATGATCTTCTCCCTTCTAAATTTTCAAGATTTTTTTCTCGAAAATTCTGCCCTAGTTTCCATTTCCTGGGTGGTATGACCGAGCCATTATGGCGCCTACATATCCTGTTGAAGTAGGAATCAGGTCAAATATAGTTTCTCCAATCATAGTGGGAGAATGGAAATAATTAAAGGGGTGATCAAAGTCGACAAAGACCGCCTACATATCTCATTCTTGAGAATTCAGGTCATCACATAGTTCAAGATAAAAGAAAAAGATAGATTTTTCTAAGGTGTTAATTGAAGCTGACACAGGCTGCCTACGTATCTCATTCTTTAAGAATTTAGGTCAAATATAGTTCGTACATCAAGGATAGGAAATTTTAAGTTATTACAAAGCAATGAATACAAATAGAAAGTGTGATTACAAAGAAAGAAATAAATAAAAACCTCTTCAGATATAATATCTCTTGATAGCCTCTGAGTTGCTTGGTTCTGTCCACTCTTAACCATTCTCTTTGACAATATCAAAGCACCTCTGAATAGTACTTTGTGGATGACGTGATACGTTCGTTATTTTGGTGCAAACTTTCACTATGAGAATGCATTTTAACATCAATTGTTCCACTTTATGGATTGAATTCTGGACCGATCGTGATATATCCTTGAAGGTCCAGGCGACTACATCATGTTGTTTGAGCAAATTGATAAGGTTTCCCTTTTGTGCTTTTGACAGAAGGACACTAGTTTTGATCTCATTGGTTTGGTTTTCATCTTTAAAATGTCACCAATTTGGTTTTCTTTGAATTTGATTTCTCTTGATTCTATTTTAACTCCTCCATTAAATGTTCGAGACCGTAATTTTTTCACCACATTCGTCACCATCTACCCCATTTGTTCATTCATCTCATGACATGACATTAGTAGGTTTAAAAATTATTTTTACTAAAATCATATTTAAAAGGTTTAGACAATAACATTTTAAACATAACAGATAATAAAAAAACAATTGATTTTTGAGATAGGGGAGGGTTTCACTGAATATTTAAAGACATACAAACTTTGGTTGTGACCCAAATAAATGTGAGTCCCTTGATTTTTTGAAAACATTACTAGAAAAGTAAAGATATAATGAGAAAAATAAGACATAAAAGGTGGGTCTTGAACCTCATTTGGACCATCACCAATTTTAGAAATCAAAGTTTTGTCTTTTCTCTACCGAGACATGCGGGACAAATGTCTAATTGTGAAAATGTTCTCCTAGCTTGACATTCTGCATGCCTGACACTTTGGTGTATTCCTCCAGAACCATGTAACCTTTAATTGCTTCCCCTTGACTTTTGCTTTCGTTCCATGCTTGAACAGAGAAAGACTGGTATGTATGAGATATCTCTCGATAGATCTTCTTCTTAGCCTGATATTCAGATAAATTTTCCATAAACTTAGGCTTCTTGCTTATGCTCAGAAAGGCCATAATATTTTCTACTGGGACTCTCTTAGGTTATGTCTCTACTCACGAGTCATTCTTCATTAGACTCAATCGTGTTTATAGTTACTCCTCGAAAGTTTGGCAGGGGACTAGTGTTAACATTGGGCGTAGCCTTCTGGATAGTAATGACCTCCTGATCGATTAGGTTCTGAATTTGGTGCTTTATATTAAGGCAATCTTCAATGGTATGTCCAATACTTCCTGAATGATATGCACAATTTCGATCAAGTTTGAAGAATTTAGATGCTGGATTAGCAGGATTTGGCTTGATAGGTCTAATTAGTCCAACCACTTTTAGTCTCTAAAAGAGTTGAGTTCAACTTTCAACCAATGGATTAAAGACCTGGGGAGGTTTTCTCTCAAAATTTGTATTGGGAGGATTATAATTGTTTTGGATATTAGGGGGTGTTGTTTGGTAGTTTGGTTGGACATAAAAAATAGAACAAGGATTTTGTGGCGCTATGGTGTAACTCTTTAATGGTGAGGATTTTTAAGAACTGGATCCGAAGGATTTCTTTGATCTCATGCCTAGGTTGAAGGACGCAAAAGACACCTCCTCTCCTTTCTTTTTAGGAATCGTGGAGACTCTAGATGTGTAGAGACCCTGGTAATTTTTTCAGTCCTAAGACCCTATTCGACTGTCTCTCCAATTTTGACTAATTCAACGAACTTTGCACGCACCACTAATATCATCTTGTCATAGAATTTTGGTTCTTGAGCATGCATAAATACGACAATAATTTCTTGTTCGGTCATGGGAGGTTGGACTCTTGTTGCCTCTTTTCTCCACTGGTAAGCATATTCACAAAAATGTTCATTGGATTCTTGCTTGATATGGTCTAAAGAATACCTTAATGCGACAACCTCCACGTTATATACAAATCTTCCAGCAAAATCTTTGGCTAAAGAACTCCATTCGGACAATTTTGTAATGACCCTTCTGGTTATTTACGCGTGTTCGCCTTTCTTGTACCATTAGAGATTACCTATAGCAGCCCCTAAGTCATTTATGGCTTGCTGGGACCGGTAGTTTGGTGCCTGGGCCATTGGTTTGGTTTTTTTGGCCGTTCCTTGTTTTAGAGTTTAAAGCTTTTGAAATTGTTGACTTCAGTCGACATTTTTGGTGAACATGCTCGGAATCAAATTTCGACAATTCCGGTAGCTTCAAAATGTGGACTTTGGTCTAGAGGGACCTTTGGTTGGGATTCAGGAGCTTTTCAACTTGAAATTCTCTCTCGTTCTGTGTTTTCAGCCTAGTTGGGCTTGTTTAGTTGAATTTGTTCAACATTCAGAGAAGACGACCTCAATTGGAAATTCCATCAGCGCTGTTAGCTTTGAAATGCCGAGTTTATGTTAGGTAGTTGGTTGGTTTGGGTCCCGTGTGATCCGGGGTCATTTTGGATGTTTGGTTGGTGTTAGCTAGTGTTGACTTGGGTCAACATTCTTCCAAAACCACATCATATGGAATTTTTGTTGATTCTGTTGAGTCCGAAATGTCGTTTCCACTCTAATAGCATATTTGGTTTGTGAGTATCGGGTTCCGATTGTGCCCGGAATACCCCGTAGAAGTTTTGGCTGTTGTTCGTTTTCTACAACAGAATTTATTCAGCGCCAACTGCGCCCGGGCAGCGCCAACGGAGCTGACCTGTGATTTCCTTCAGCGCCAATGGTGCCCGAGCAGCGCCAACGGTGTTGACTTGTGTCCAACCCCTATAAATCTTTCCTCTTTTGAGTTTTCAGCTCAATTTCTTGTTTCTTCCCACTCCAAACTGAAAATTCTCTTTACCAAATTGCTCCAAATTAGTTCTTGAACTTGGGAAATATTTTGCTCAACAAAAATTTGCGCTCCCTCGACAATTGGTAAGTCTTCTTTCCCAACTTGTTCTTCTCTTGTTTTCTAAAGAAATCACCATTGTTGGGAGATTCTAAAGCTTGGAAATTCTTGTAGATTCTGCCCTTTTGTGAGTGCATGATCGTGGGTTCGTGAGACTCGTTGTTCGGGTGAAATTCCTTGCTTTATGGTATGCTTTCTTGCTCAATTTCCGATTGTTCATTTTTAAGCAGGCTGTTTTGAGCCCCAATTGTTATCCAGTTCCGCTCAAATATTAAGCATGTGCTCCCGGGATTGTAAGGAACACTTTGGTGTTTTTCATTTTTGGTTTTGGGTTGCAGGGCCCATGGGCCCATTTGTGTCCCAGATTTCGACCTAGTTATATTTATGGGATTATAGGTATCGTTAGTCTCGTAGTAATGCCTAGATTATTATGTTGATAATGGTTTCACAATTTGGAGCTTTCTAGAGTAGTTTGAGCCTGGACGACGCCATTTCCGGAGCTAGTCAATTAGATGATAAGTAGGTTATGGCTTTCCCTACCTAAACTCTGCGTATATAGGCTATAACTGCATTAATTAGCATCCTTGGGTGGGTTGTCATAGGTTGGTACCCCAGACCTTGACTATTTTTCTGTCCGTTTATTTCCTATGTTGGTTGTAGTATCCATGTAGTATTGTATATATTACCTTTGCGGTCGTGTGTGGCCTTGTATTGACTCTGGAATATAGATGGTGGGTTATTTGGGAATGTCCGTGTGTCCCAGACATAGAGATATCCTTTTAGGCTGGTTATGACTGTTGTAAAGGTGTTGAGCTTGTGCAGGGCCGATAGGAAATGTTTGTGAGACATTTTGGGCTACTCTATTATTTGCGAGCATATCATACATGAAAAGGTTTTCCCTGCATGTTTTAATATTGATTTGGCTTCGAGCCTACTATAATTGTTTTTCTAAACTTTGCATGGCCTTGAGGGCCCATTTTTGGTACATGACTTTGAAAGGGCTTTTAAATGGACTTTTAAAAAACTTCTTGGAGTAGAGGAGATATTATGATGACTTGATTACTAGCTTTCATCCTGATACTAGGTTCGGCTAGACCATAGTCCTATACATAGTTTTCTATAGATTTAGACCCGAATATGAGCTGGAGACCCTGTTTAGGGATTTTGATACATGATTTCTGTTTTAGACCCGGATACGCTCCAGGCACCCTCAACGAGGGTTATTGATATATAACTACTACTTTAGACCCTAATATGCTCCAGGCACCCTTGATGAGGGTTATTGATACATGGCTACTTTGTTAGACTCGGATCGAATCCGAGCACGTACTATGAGATTCTGACTATTGAGATATATTGAATTTCGTGTTAGTATGTGGTCTACGGTAGACCTCCATGGACTCTACTATTCTGGACCAAGGGCTACAGGCCGACAGTGATCAGAGGGAGGAGTTTACGAGGGAGCAGATATACTCAGGAGAAGTCCTTCCATGGATCTCATCTCTACTGGACCTTTGGGGCACCGGAGGGGGTAACATAAAACACTGCGATCACACTTGGTTACGGATTTATCATATCATATCATCATGCATATTTCACTCAGATTCCACCCTTGTTTGTTGTGTGTTCAGTATATACTCTGGTTGTATGGGTGGCCAGAGGGTTTGTTTTCACTTGATTGTGTTCCTCAATTGTATGGGCGGCCGTTGGGATGTAGGTAGATAATATTACTCCTGTCATTTCATAGAGTTAGTTAAGGTCCTTGGTTCTTATGAGTTGGTAAGTTTTAGCCTGTTGAGGCTCCTAGTTTTGGGCTTGAGTATAAAAGTGCTAGTGAGTCCTATATCTTTGAGGCTCCACCATGTATCCTCCTGAGCGTTTGTGATTTGTCGGACGTTGTTCCTTATCTTGATTTTGAGTGGAACTCTTGGTTCTGGTGGCTTAGTTATTCCATTCTAGGTTGTAATTTGTTAGATGGATCCTGGTTCATGCTTATCTTGAGATTTGGTGTTCTTAGCATGTTTTCGTTACTCTTATGGCTTCTAGTTGATTATGTTGGTTTGCTTTCCTTCTTTTCCTTCTTACTTAAGGTTACCAGTATACCGCCATATTATTGACTCTCTCTCTCTCCTTTTATCTACTATTGTTGCAAGGATCCCAAGTGCGTCCCTCTTTCTTACACCTGTGTTTTGTGTATATTTGTTTTCTGTGCTAGCATTGTATGGTTATAATTCTTGGTTGTCTATTCTCTGTGCTAGTTCCTTGTGCTTTCTCTATTGCTTCGATGACTACTTCCTTGCTATCTGCAACTTACTATTTTTATATCTTATATGTGCTCAGTCGGTCGATGATGCCTACTGAGTACCCATTGTCTTGGTGCTCATACTACACTTCTGCACCTTTCTAGTGCATATATTAGTTGAGTTTTTGCCGTTGATCACATTGGAGACTCATGCAACTTTCAAAAGGTTCGAGACTAAGGTGAGCGCCTGACGGTCGGGGCTTGTCTACATCTCATCTGTTGTACTGTTGCTCCTTGTACTTTCGGAGATAGATTTATATTGTATTTTGTTACTTCTAGCATTTGTATTTTATTAGAAGCTTTTGTACTATCGTTACCAAGTCTTGGGGTTGGTATAGTTCTCTTTATATATATATTCGAGTTTTGATTCCACTTTGTCTACCTTTATTTTTTGCTTCAGCTTATTTTTGCTTATTGTGCATTTTAGTTAGGTTGTAGCCCATTACTAACCATTTAGTCTAAGGGGATTGGTTCGCCTACTGGAGGGTTGTAGGTGCCATCATGACGTGATAAATTGGTCGTGATAGCTTGGTATCAGAGCTCTAGGTTCAATGGTGTCATGGTACAGAAGCAAGTGTCTACGTAGAGTCTCATGGATCGGTACGATGACGTTCGTATCTTATATGCAAGAAGTTACAGGGCATTATTAGGAAAAGTTTCATCTTCTTGGCTCCTTATTGTGCGTTCCTGGATTTATTCACCTCTCAGAACTTTGATTGTTTCATTCCTTCTCATATGCTTAAGACGAGTTCGACAACGGGTGATGTTGAGGCTTTTATGCCTGTTGCTTCAGTGCTTTCGTCAGCGCCAGGAATTCAGAGTGAGAGTTTGTCACATCGAATAGGGGGCATAGGGCCAGCCCAACCTCCGATTGGATTTATAGCGACTCCAGTTCTTTAGGACAGCGTGGCTAGGACTTTGAGTCCTCCGGTGGGTATTTCAGTAACCGGTTCTACGAGTAGTGCTTCATATAGGGTTAAGCTTCCAGTTCTTAAGTAGGGTTGTATGTCGGTGTTGGACTATGAGGCAAGATTTCATGAGATGGTTAGGCGTACTGCTAGGATTGTGCCTTCAGAGTTTGATAGAGTTCAGAGCTTTGTTGGGGGTTTGATTTCACTCCTCCGTTTGGCGACTGAGCATTTGGTTACGGTTGGGACTACCTTCCTTCAGGTAGTGGATCATGCTTGGGCTGTCGAGGGTTTGTGTTGTGAGGCTTATGGAGGTGGTGATATGAAACGTCGTCGCCAGGATAGTTCCTGAGGTTCTCAGGCTCGAGGTAGGGGGTTCTCCACTAGAGGTAGGTTCCACTGCTTTTTATCTACTCAGCCAGTTTCAGTTACCACACAGGTATTAGAGGGTGATGGTATAGGAGATGTCGAGCACAGTGGATTTGTTATGGGTTAGGTTCTTTGAGGTTAATTTTTAGGTTGTGTAGGCCATGGTGGCTGGTCAGGTTCCGTGAGATCTTCCCATTGGACTTCATCTTGTAGAGGCTATTTTTGATGTGGTGAGCGTGGGCACTTTTCTAGGAATTGCCCCACAATTCTGTATCCTGGTCAGCTTGGTTGCTATGATTATGGGGAAGTTGGTCACCTTTATAGAGCTTGTCCCCAGTGAGGGATGGCAGAGCTTTCAGCTTTGACTACTCAGTTCAGAGTTAGGCCCCATTAGTCTGATGCCCCTCTTGGTGGGCCCGTAGTAGAGGTTCCTGACATCATTTCTCCAGGTAAGGCTCTTGTTACCTTCAGCTTGTGATTGTAATGTTCGCATTGTGATTCCTTACCTTCTATCATTTAATTGCTTATATGCCTCCCTGCTACTTGTTTAGTTGTTTGAATAACTGAGTTGTAGTGTTTAAGTATTGTTTTCGTGGTAGTTTATTCCTTAGTAGTGGATGGGGGTGACTTATCCTTGTGAGGTGTTTACCCAGAGTCGTGGCTCGTGGATAGTTCTTTTTAGTCTCTTTATTGGTTGATTTTGATTCGAGTTTCATTGTGGCTCTAGACTTGTGTTGAGTTTTCCCTGTTGAGCGGTCCTAGATGGTTATTGCCTAGGCTGTTATCTAGCATTTGCTAGAATTCCTTCTGTTGGTTTGGTGTTACCGGTAGTTGTGCCAGAGTTTGAGCTTTAAATTAAGTTGAGAGGTGTGAGTTATGCTAGCGTGCATAGATTGGTTTGGTTTTTCGGGTGATTAGAATTGATCCTCTTTGTTTGGTTGGTTAGGAGGTTGGCAGGTATGTGGGTTGTTCCATGGTCTCCCTCAGTTTCTTGTCCTATTAGGATGTTTTATTGTCTCCCCAGTTCCAGTTAGAATGAATTCTGATAGTAGCCCTCTAGTTGAGCATTTGATTTAGTATTGTGATTGAGTTTTGGATTTAGCATTTTTGACTATGTGTTGACCGTAGCCTCGTGCTTGAGATGTATTCGTAGCAGTTTGGGTAAGGTTGGCATCCGGCCCATTCTTCTCCTGCCTTGTTAAGTTTTGACAATGTAATTATGGGAGCTAAGGTAATGGCTCAAGATTTTATTTGAAAAGGAGTTTGTAAGGTTCAGTATATGCTACGAAAAGGTTTTGTTTAGTTAAAAAAGGAGGGAGATGACTCCTTGTTCGTGCTTATATGTTTCAGTAGTTGACTAAAGTGACGACAAAGGTTTGCTTTGGGATCGTGAGTTGGTGATTTGATTCGGCCATTTACAGATTGCAGTGGTTTTTCCTTTTATCAGTTTGGGGTTCAGTAGCATCTACGGATTGGGCAAATTGTGTATTCATGGCCTAGTTGGCTCCAGCTCTATTAGTGTTCTCCGATGGTAGATGCGTATACTTATGGGTTTCAATAGATGCATCGATCGGCAATTCAGGTTGAGTTTTAAAATCTTGGGTTAGCAAACTACTTCGGATGGTTCATGGTCAGTTCTTCTCGGTTGCATCTTCTTGGATTAGAAGGCAATGAGTTCATACAGCTTAGCTTCCCCATTTCAATTGTGCAGTGACAGTTGACCTTGGACACCTAGTCCTTGAATAACCTTTGAGTAGGCTGTACATTCCAGATTTTGGCGGTGTTGTAGATAGTACGAGGTTCCTTCTTTCATGGTTGGATAGACTCAGCAGTGTAAGTTTGAGATTCAATAGTGGTGTATGTTATATGATATCAGGTTGTGCGTGTCAAGGCTAGCAAGGCTATTTTAAGTTGTAATGATACTTTGAGATTGATCGTCATCTTCATTACCAAGCATTTGAAATATTTGTTTAGTTGGGTCTTCGAGGGTTGTCTTTTATATGAGGTTCCAGTGTTGTTTAGACTCGGCTAGTGTGGACTAGAAGTTTGGTATGTGGTATGCTTCGGGATGGTTGGTTTATGTGCTGATACAATAGAGCAGTTGATTCGATCCAAAAAGGCGAGCTGATGGTTTATGCAAAATTTCTACAATTAGATGGTGACTTCGAACCTCAAACACCCTTTTCTTTTGCCTTCAGGGTGTATTGACTTGATATTCGTAGCATGGTGGACTTTCTTTGGAGGTGAAATTAGTAAGGCAATTTAAAATCTGAATGGTGTTCGAGCATTCAGAGTAGCATCAGTGTTTCTTAGAGTTGGGAGCATAGATAATGACTACAGACTTTATGGTAGACTTACCACACTACTTGCAGGATCTTGGTTTTTGTTTGGGTCTGTTGGGCATGTTGCCCTGGTTCATTCTCTTCCAGTTGATTCAGACTTGGCACAGTGCAGCAGTTGGGTTCGTTCTACAGTTTGGAAGTTTCTCCGTCAACATAGGGTATTCATACATGCTTTCCTAACTTGGGTGTGCAGACTTCAGTCAGTTTTACATGGTTGGTTCAGTTGGGTTTAGTTATCGAGTTTGATATTAGCAAAACTGTTCTCCTATTGGTTGATAGTCAGTCCGGACAGGTAACTGCAGTTTTTGATAATATGCTATGGGTCATTATCTTGGATGGCAAAGGCTAGTAGACTATAGCTTGGCTTGGAAAGAGTTTGAGTAAAAAGGGTGACTTCGTTCGTGATAGAATATAAACGGGAACTATGGATCTCCGGTTGTCAGTTGATGCTTCAAGGGTGGTTTAAGTGTTCAACTTGTATGCAAGTTCCTATTTATGGCGCAAAAGGATTCGATTAAGAATAAAAGGGTTTTACAGATCAGCGGGTTCATGAGTTAGAGTTTTGGTTGTTGTCTTTTCTGGTAAACTTGGTTATGGTCTCAAAGATTCGAGTTATGTGTGTTGGTCGCCTTGCTTATCTAGTTTTAGTGTTGTGTTGGTGTTTGCCGATTGATAATCTTGAGGTCCAGTTTGGGTTGGCAGATCCTTGGTAATTTGAAGTTTGAGTTTGGATTCTAGCTTGGCTAGTAAGGAGTTTAGGCTTGGTTGCCTTCCTTGTATCTGTTCTGTTGGGTTTCGTCCTTTCGAGGAGGCTACCCAGGTTGTCCGAGACAATAGTGCAGGCTATGTATCTGCTATTCTTTTAATCTCTAGTCTTTCCTTCTTTCCTGACTTTCGAGGATAAAAGTCTTTTTAGTAGTGGATGATGTAATGACCCTTCTGGTCATTTACGCGTGTTTGCCTTTCTTGTACCATTAAAGCTTTCCTCTAGTAGCCCCTAAGTCATTTATGGCTTGATGGGACTGGTAGTTCAGTGCCCGGACTGTTGGTTTGGTCTTTTTGGCCGTTCCTTATTTTATAGCGTAAACCTTTTGAAATCATTGACTGCAGTCAACATTCTTGGTGAACGTGCTCAGAATCAAATTCCGATAGTTCCATTAGCTCCAGAGCGTGGCCTTTGGTCTAAAGGGACCTTTGGTCAGGATCTGGGAGATTTTCAGCTTGGAATTCTCTCTCGTTCTGTGTTTACAGGCCAGTAGGGGTTGTTTGGTTGACTTTGGTCAACATTCAGAGAAGACGGCCTCAGATGGAAATTCCATCAGCGCCGTTAGCTCTGGAATGCCGAGTTTGTGTTAGGTAGTTGGTTGGTTCGGGTCTCGGGTAATCTGGGCTCATTTTGGATGTTTGGTTGACATTAGCTATTGTTGGCTTGGGTCAACATTCTTCCGAAAATACCTCGTATGGAAGTTTCATCCATTCCGTTGAGTCTAGAGTGTCGTTTCCACTCTAATAGCATATTTGGTTTGTGAGTTTTGGGTGCCGACTGTGCCCGGAACACCCCGTAGAAGTTTTGGTTGTTGCTGGTTTTCTGCAGCATAATTTGTTCAGCGCCAATGGCACCTTGGCAGCGCCAACGGCGCTGACCTGTGATTTCCTTCAGCGCCAATGGCGTTGACCTACGTCCAGCCCCTATAAATCTTTCCTCCTTCGAGTTTTCAGCTCAATTTCTTGTTTCCTCCCATCTCCAAACTGAAAATTCTCTCTACCAAATTGCTCCAAATTAGTTCTTGAACTTGGGGAATCTTTTGCTCATCAAAAATCCATGCTCCCTTGACAATTGGTAAGTCTTCTTTCCCAACTTGTTCTTCTCTTATTTTCTAAAGAAACCACCGTTGTTGGGAGTCTTTAAAGCTTGGAAATTCTTGTAGATTCTGCCCCTTTTGTGGGTGCATGTTCGTGGGTTTGTGAGACTCGTTGTTCGGGTGAAATTCGTCGCTTTATGGTAAGCTTTCTTGCTAAATTTCCGATTGTTCATTCTTAAAATTCCTTCTTTAATTCTTGGCTTGAACGGGCTGTTTTGAGCCCCAATTGTTGTTCGTTTCTGCTCAAATTTTGAGCATGTGCTTCCAAATTGTAAGGAACACTTTGGTGTTTTTCATTTCCAGTTTTGGGTTGCGGGGCCCACGGGCCTGTTTGTGACCTGGATTTTGACCTGGTTATGTTTATGACATTATAGGTATCGTTACTCTCATATTAATGCCTAGATTATTGTGTTGATAGTGGTTTCACAATTTAGATCTTCCCAGAGCAGTTCAAATCTAGATGACGCCTTTCCCGCAGCTAGTCATTAGATGACAGGTAGGTTATGGCTTTCCCTACCTAGACTCTGCATATATAGGCTATAACTGCATTAATTAGCATCCTTGGGTGGGTTGTCATAGGTTGGTACGTAGACCTTGCCCATCTTTTCTGTCTGTTTATTTGCTACGTTGGTTGTAGTATCTGTGTAGTATTGTATATATTACCTTTGTGGTCCTGTGTGGCCTTGTATTGACTCTAGAATATAGATGGTGGGTTATTTAAGAATGTTCGTGAGTCCAAGACATAGATATATCCTTTTAGGCTAGTTATGACTGTTGTAGAGCTATTGAGCCTGTGGAGGGCCGATAGGAAATATTTATGAGACATTTTGGGATACTCTATTATTTTCGAGCATATCATATATGAAAAGGTTTTTCCTGCATGTTTTACTACTGATTTGGCTTCGAGCCTACTATAATTGATTTTCTAAACTTTGCATGGCCCTGAGGGCCCATTTTTGGTACATGACTTTGAAAGGGCTTTTAAATGGTCTTTTACGAAATCTCTCGGAGTAGAGGAGAGATTATGATGACTTGATTACTAGCTTTCATCCTGATACTAGGCTCGGCTGGACCATAGCACTAGACATGGTTTTCTACGGATTTGAACCCGGATATGAGATCGGGTACCCTGTTTAGGGATTTTGATACTTGATTTCTATTTTAGACCCGAATACACTCCGGGCACCCTCGACGAGGGTTATTGAGATATGACTACTGCTTTAGACCCAAATATGCTCAGGCCACCCTTGATGAGGGTTATTGATATATGGCTACTGATTTAGACTCGAATCAAATCCGAGCACGTACTATAAGATTCCTACTGTTGAGATATATTGAGTTTTGTGTTAGTATGTGGTCTACCAGTAAACCTCCATGGACCCTGCTATTCTGGACCAAGTGTTACAGGACAATGGTTATCAGAGGAAGGGGTTTTCGGTGGAGCAGATGTACTCAGGAGAAGTCCATCCATGGATCCCGCCTCTACTGGACCTTTAGGGCACTGGAGGGGGTAACATACAACACTGCGATCACATTTGGTTACAGATTCATCGTATCATATCAGCATGCATATTTCACTTAGATTCCACCCTTGTTTATTGTGTGTTCAGTGTACGCTACGGTTGTATGGGTGACCGGAGGGTTTGTTTTCACTTGATTGTGTTCCTCGATTGTATGGGCGGCCGTTGGGACTGTAGGTAGGTTATATTAGTCCTGTCATTTCATAGATCTAGTTATGGTCCTTGGTTCTTGTGAGTTGGTAAGTTTTAGCCTGTTGAGGCTCCAAATTTTGGGCTTGAGTATTGAGGGGATAGTAAGTCCTATATCTTTGAGGCTCCATCGTGTGTCCTCCTGAGTGGTTGTGATTTGTCGGACGTTGTTCCCTATCTTGATTCTGAGTGGAACTCTTAGTTCTGGTGGCTTAGTTATTCCATTCTAGGTGGTAATTTGTGAGATGGATCCTGGTTCATGCTTATCCTTAGATTTGGTGTTTTTAGCATGTTTTCGTTACTCTTATGGCTTCTAGTTGATTATGTTGGTTTTCTTTCCTTCTTTCCCTTTTTACTTGAGGTTATCGGTATACCTCCATGTTCCTTACTCTCTCTCTCTCCTTTTATATACTATTGTTGCAAGGATCCCAAGTGCATCCCTCTTTCTTACACATGTGTTCTGTGTATATTTGTTTTCTATGCTAGCATTGTATGCTTATAATTCTTAGTTGTCTATTCTCTGTGCTAGTTCCTTGTGCTTTCTCTATTGCTTCGGTGACTACTTCCTTGCTGTCTGCTACTTACTATTTTTATATCTTATATGCGCTCAGTCGATCGATGATGCCTACTAGGTACCCATTGTCTTGGTTCTCATACTACACTTCTGTATCTTTCTGGTGCAGATATTAGTTGAGTTTTCATTGTTGATCGCGTTGGAGACTCGTGCAGCTTTTGGAAGGCTCGAGACTAGGGTGAGTGCCTGACGGTCGGGGCTTGTCTACATCTCATTTATTGTACTATTTCTCCTTGTACTTTTGGAGATAGATTTATATTATATTTTGTTACTTCTAGCACTTGTATTCTATTAGAAGCTTCGGTACTATCGATACCAAGTCTTGGGGTTGGTGTAGTTTTTTTTATGTATATATTTGGGTTTTGCTTCCGCTTTGTCTACCTTTACTTTCTGCCTTCGCTTATTGTGCATTTTGGTTAGATTGTAGCCCATTACTAACCATTTCGGGCTACGGGGATTGGTTCGCCTACTGGGAGGTTGTAGGTACCATCATGACTTGAGAAATCGGGTCGTGACATATTTCTTAAAATCTTTCAAAGTAAACCATTCTAGCAGTTCGCCGCTTAGACTCTGACTGAAGAGTCTCATTAGTAGTGCTTCATTTTTACCTGTGCCCACCATTTGGTCATAATAACTCCTCAAATGGACTGTGGGATTTCGGACGTCATTGAACGTTTCAAACTTTGGGATTTTGAATCCTTCTGGTAAATTCAAATCTGGGTAAATGCAAAGATTATCATAACTGAATTTTGCTTTGTCAGGCGAATACCGTGATTCCTTGATTTTGACAATTTCATTTTTTATTAGCATCATATTCTTGTTGTTCCTATATTCCACGGCTCTCAATTCCCTCTCCTTTTTTCTGTAATGGTCAAGCTGAGGATTCTCTGAGAAGGTAGGGTAGGTTTCGAGTGTAGTGCCATAAAAAGTGGAGGGTGGCATAGTTTGAATAGGTGGTAGGTGCTGGACATTAGGAGCGGGATTTTGGTATGTTGGCGTAACGTTTTGTGGGTTACTGACATTTGGATTAAAAATGGTAGGAATGTTCTGGGAGCTTAAGGTATTTGAAGAAGCATTCTGGTAGTTAGGATGGAGGTTCTATGGATTGTGGGCATTTAAATTATTGTTTTGGCTAGTATACTTGATAGGAGGAGTATGGGCTTTATACGATGAGCCAAATTAAGGTGGGTTGTTGGAGATGGTATATGTGGGAGGTCATGAGATGAAATCAGATGGCATGTTGTTTGGATGATTTTCAGTGCTGGGAGAGTTTTAAGGAGGGAACTGGAGCGGAGGCCTCATTTCGCTAGGAATCCTAGTGGATTCTCCGTTATTTTGTATTTCTTTCCTGATCTCATCTATTTGTTGCAGTATTTGTGCCATCAGCTCACTCTGATCCACTATGATTGGTTCTTGTATAACTACATTCGTCAATCTAGTTTCCTCAGTGTTGCAAATCATTTTCCTTTTTATTTTAACAAGCTACGGTCAAGGGAGGATTCTTTATCTGCTTTAACTTGTGAAGTAAGGATGTTCAGCTAGATTTCTTCAACACAAATCAGTTTCTTTACCTGATATAGGAAAAATAACTCAAAATGTAATCATGTTAGATTTTATTCATGATAAATAATACAAGATATTTGACATTATGTAAACAAACAAATGTTGCTTTTTTAAAGGTGAATCAATCCATGGATGGGTATTTCATCAAAAGGCTCAAACGGACATGAATTTGTCCGTTGATTTTGAAATGAGTGATTTGACAGGAAAGTTGAATCGTATTAAATCTTGATTTTTGGTATCTCTTCTCATCGATTTTTTATTTAAGACAAAATTCTTTGACTTCTTTGCCAAAGAGGGAAAATGAAAGTCTTTAAAGATAGGGATCGAGCGTGGAAAGGCTTCCTACGTATCTCACTAAGGACAATTCAGGCCTTACGCAGTTTGAGTTGGCAAGTCAATCTTTCTTGACATATAGGAGTAAGCTTTAGAGGCTTTGTGGAAAAAAAAATGTTTAGGATTTTTTTCGAGAAACTTGGAAGACTTAGAATTTTTGGTCGAACTTTGCATGGTAGGCTTATATCTTGCTTAGGGGTTCTAAAATATTAAATAGGAGTGGATGAATTCATCTTTGATTTAAGCAACACACATAATCATATAAGACAGTTATATCACATAACAATTTACAGTGCATCCTATATGGATATGTGATCTTTTATATGCCAAAGGTAGGCCTTACGAATTGAAGGATATGTATGTCATTTGTAAGACGTTCCATTGCTCCAAAAATTATATATAAATTTATGAACAAATTGAATGGGGGATACAAAATAAAGGAAAAGGATGTACAAATAAATATCTGTCCCACGCAGGGGTACGTTCCTAAACTAGGCCGCCATGGATTCTTCATTCTCGAAAACTAGGCTGCCATGGATTCTTCATTCTCAAACTTCTTGGACTTTATGAAATTCCCCAATGCCTTTCGGATGAAGATCTTCTTTTGAATACAATGAGAGAAACTACCTAAATATTTCCAACCCTGAAAGACAATGGTTCATATAATCCAACATCACATCCTTCAATTAAAAATATAAGGGAGGATCATCTTTTAGTGACTCGTGGCCAATAGACGCAAGGTGGTCTTTTCTAATGGACCCAATAACCCTTGGGTATTGGATTGTCCTAGGCCAATGCCTAAAAATGAGTTTGCATTTCACTCTACCTTAGGTGTCTAGAGTGGACTTTCATCAAAATAGACCGGTTCCCAAACAGAAAACTTGGGTTGAAAATACAAAGTCATTGGACGCATACTGTACCCATAAAGTATCGTATCTTCGAGAAAGTGTTATACATGGAAAGAGACCATGGGATCGTGAGCCTCTCTTGAACATAAATAAAATCGCATGCCATATGGCGGAAGATGCTATGAAATGCAATGACAATATATTTGTGATAAATAAACACATAAGCAAATAATTAAAAATTATTAGCTATACAATAATTCGAATAGTTAGTCTTACAAAGTTAGTCAAAAAGTTTAAATTTGGTTAGAACCTAAATAAATCTCCAACAGAGTCTCCATTTCTATTTTATCCCCTTTTGGAAGGAAATTTAATTTTGAAAATAAATGATTTTTGACACTTTAAAATCATTTCAAACCTAAAAGAAAGTTCTAAAATAATTGCCATTTAATTTTTTATAAAGAAATTAAGAAAATTTAAAGATATTTTAAGACTTAAAAATAGAAATAAATATTTAAAATTAGAGAAACTGGGTAAGGATTTAAGTAACGTGTAAAGAAGGTTTTTAAGGCACTTAAGAACATCCATTTAAAAAACGATTGATCAAAGAACAATTTTGACTAACTTAAATAAAGATGACTAATTTTTGAAAGAGTTGATTTTTTATTAAAATATCTGAATATTTAAAGACTCTAAACATAACATGATTTCAAACGAAGGAATAATTTGTTTTAGAAAAAAAAGGATAATTATTTAAGGAGAACACCGTTAAAGAAAGGAATTGAACACGTCATCTTTTTATATTAAGAGAGAAAACAAATAGAGTTGTAAGTTATTTGAAATAAAGATTATTAATAAGACGAGATTGATGGAAAATATAACTTAAGGAAATACCAATTTTAAGTCAAGGAGGGTTTAAACATAAAATTGTTCTACCTATAAAAGTTGAAAGTAGACAAAGCCCATTTTTGAATATAACTAAGACAACCAAGAATCAATTAAGAAAATTATTTGGAATTAACATAGCTAAAAATGGAGAAAATTTCCTTAACAATATGAAAAGGTCCTCTTAACATTTTTCAAAGAAAATCAATTTATATGAAAGATCATTTAAAGGAAAAATCATTTCGAATGAAAATTAACGCAAGGTTCATTCAATCCATTTTTGACAAGAGACGAATTAAGTGCGAAATCCCAAAACAAATAAAAGAAAAGAAAAGATAAAAAATTGAAATGACAATACTTAGGAAATCTATTTAGATTAATTAAAGTTAGTGTTAATTAGACAACATAACTAATTGCAAATAAATAAAGAGATGAGGAAAGAATTGGGCTTTTTAGGCCCACTACTCTGCTGGTATATCGGTTGTATACTACAACTCTCTTCTTTATATTTCCTGTATACACCTTGTATATCAGTGTATAAGCATGTATATCTGCTTCCCTTTTTCCATATTCTTCGTATACTGTCCAACAACCTATATATCTCCATGTATCCATTGTATATCAATTATTTTTGAACTTGATTGAGGCTTTAACTTGATAGGAATTTCTGGGGCTAGCCCAACCAAAGGGCATGTTGGTGAAAACAGAGTCCAACACGGACTCATTGATACAATTCATGCAAGAGATAAAAAGAAATGAAAGATTACACCCATTCAAACAAGGCAAAATAAAGGAAGAATCACAACAGATAAAAAAGATTTTACTTCCAGAAAGAATGAGAATTAAACGACCAATTCCATATAGACTTAGGTTGTGCTCACTTATAGAATACTCCAAACAAATCATACAAATAAATTAGGAGATATACTGATCTAACACCTAATTGATTCAGAAACAAGCACTTGGTAAGAACATGTATACTATGCTAGAACATACCACAACAAAACTTATCGGAATTTCCCTCACGTAAAAAAAGGACAAGGCGATGGTTCATGCGTAGAAGATAAAGAGAATAAGGATTAGTAAGGAAGAGGAGAAGCTAGGGGCAAAGAAATATTTAATAGATGCTCGAATAGTGTATTGTTAAATAAATTCTAAATGCAACACATATATTAATGATAGGATTTATACAACCCCTAATCCAGTAGCTCGTTCTGAACAAAATGAAGTGTATATTTTAATGAAAGAGGGAGATTGTTATGGATAGACTTGAATACTCCCTCCGTTTTAATTTGTTTGGCCTATTTTGACTTTATATGGAGTTAAAGAAAGTAAAGAAACTTTTGAATTTTGTGGTTAAAAATTAAGGATATGTCAAATGTACCAAAATTCTCTTTAGTCTTGTGGTCTTAAGCATGTCATGTGGAAAGTTGAAATTGAAAATTTGCTAAAAGGAATGAGACATTCTTTTTGAAACGTACTAAGAAGAAAATTAGGTCAAACAAATTGAAACGGAGGGAGTAGTATTTAGTAGCTTGTAACAAAATTTAGCAAAACATCAATGGTTCAAACATTCATTCAAGTTAGCATATAGATGATGAACTTCAGCAAACCACAAGCACCACAAACAATTTTATGCGACCGTAAATAATCTAAACTTGAATCGTAATCTTTGAAAACTGTAATTAATTAAATTTTCTGACTACCTTACCAACAATACACATTTCCATACAAGTTTCAAGGAGGAATAAAACATATGCTGCAATTTTGTAAATTATCTGGTTGCTCGGAATACTAAACAGAACCTCAAAATAGAATTAAAACTTCACTGCCATTATGACCTAACACTTCACATAATCATATAATCTTGGAGAAAATAGAAGAATCATGAGGTTTACAAATTAGATTTTCAAATCTCAGTTTCTAAAATCTTAAATGGCGTTTTAACCAAGTAGAGATTCTTAACAGAACTCGCATCAGAACTAGCAAAACCATAAGAGCACAATCTAACAAAGAAACATTCTTAATATTGTAAAGGTCATTCTTTTAATTTAGGTACAGCTAAATCGAAACAAAGTGATCCAAATGACATGAACATGTTTCGAATAATACACACAACAAACCAAATTTATCCAAAACACACGAAATTAGGAACTAGTTATTGGGGGTTCAGAAGTGAGATAAATAGAGGTTTTAATCTTCAACGATCACCAACCAAAGGTAAACAAAACACTCTGCTGGTCTTAACAAGGGCTACACATATCTCTCCCAATCATAGCAAAACTAACATCATTCATTTGAAGATTTAAAATAATCAAGCAAAGAACTAAGACACATAATACCTAAACAGAAAAGGATTAGCATATTAGAGGCGATAAATAATTGGAGGCTTCCTATATCCCTCCCACACCACATAAATGTCATGTATAGCCATAAACACTTTTAACAGAAATTCCCAAAAGAAAAATGACAGAGTTTATGAATGGATACTTCAATAACTCCCACTTTTGAATCAGAAAATAAATCCTTCAAAGATGTGATTCTCAACATGAAGAGACGAAAAGCAAAAGATGGGATTATGAGTTTACCTCTTTCGTGGCAGTTATCTGGGATGGAATGAGTCAAAGACGACTATTTCACCATCTCTAAAAATCCAATTTTACTTTGAAATAACAGATTCAAACTCAAATAGAATGAAAGTTCTTTGTTTTTTCTTAAGGTATAAGGAATTCCCCTTAAATACCCAAAAATCCCAAAGAATGTTGATAATAAACCCTAAAATTTGACCTGATTTATTAGGTTTCCCCAAAAGTAAGAGAAAAGACTCTCCAAGACCTTGCATCCAAAAAATCATCTCTAATCAGTGAAGATAAGGGGGTTTATATAGGAATTCTTAGGGTTTGAATTGAGGGGGAAAACACTGGGGATTTCAGGTAAGGGTTTAGGGTTTTTCAAAATTCAAGATAAAAAACCCTCAAGATGAAGGCACGTAGGTACCTTGTGGTACGAAATTGATCATGTCACGATCCAATTTCTCGGTCATGATGACACCTACAACACCTCAATAGGTGAATCAATCCCCGTAGCCTAGAATGGTTAGTAATGGGCTACTAGCTAACAGTTAAGCGGAAGAAATAATATAATCAAGCGGAAGAAAAAGAACAAGATGAAAAGATGGATAACAGGAATATATAAATATATGCGGAAGCTAAAATAAACCCCAAAACCTGGTATCATAGTATAGAGTTGTAACTACATATAAAGAGTATGAAGCATCCAAAACAATATACACACAACTGTCTCCGAGTAGTAACAAAGTACTTGATACAAAAGATAAACTAAAGCTAAGCTCCGGTCGCCAAGAGCTCACCCTTAGTCTGGATAGTCCAAAAGATCTCCAAGTATGAATCCCATGATTTAGCGGCGATGGCCCGCACTAGGATCTACACCTGAAGATGCAGAGTGTAGTATGTGCACCAAATGCTAAGCAAAAGGTACCCAATAGGTATCATAGGCCGACTGGGAACATATAAGATAAAAGAGCAGTAATAATATGAATAGAAAACAATTAGTCACAGAAGGCAACGAATAAGTACACGGAAGCTAGCACAGAAGGAATACAATCAGGAAAAATATATATGGCTAGCCAAAAGAATACACATCACAAGAAAAAGAAAGAAACACGTACCCGGGATCCTCGCAACAACAAGTATATAAAGAAGAGTTTAGAAAGCAGGAAGTATACTGGTAAACTCAATGAATAGAGAAGGAGAGGAAGAAAACAGTAAACATGCTCGAATACAAGGAACAATAACCCAACTAAGCATGCAATCTCAAGTCAAGAATTCAACAGCTGGAAGCCCAAGTTTAACCTTAACAATATCCAAAGTCATAAGAACCACAATATGAACCAATAAAGCAAAATAGTAACAATAAGTCTACCTACAGTCCCACGGGTGCCCATACACCCAAGGGACATAACCAAGTGAAGACAAACCCTCCGGCATCCCATACTACCGGAGCGTATAATCAACAAACAATAAACAAGGGTGGTACCTCACACAAATGAATGATATGATATGATATACCAAGCTGAGTGTAACCACAGTGTCAGTATGTTACCCTCTTCGGTTCCCCAAAGGTCCAATAAAGGTGGGATTCATAGAAGGACTTCTCCCGAGTACATCTACTCCACCATACACCCCTACCCCACGTCACCCTTTTTTCATGTAGCACTTGGTCTGGAATGACAAGGTCCATGGAGGTCTACTCGTAGACCACATACTACACTCTAACCTCAAAATATCAGTCCGGAGTGCCACCGGATCCAAACTAGTGCTCAAATGCTCAAAATGTATGCCTGAATTCTATCTAGGTCTAAATAAATGAAATAAGTATCATAAACCCCATTCAAGGGTGCCCGGGAATATCCAAGTCTAAAACAGTAGTAAATCAAGTTCGATGCTCGATTTTACCGAGTCTAATATTATTTCTCATCCATAACAGGGTCAACCTAGCACCTTTGGTTTAACCGGACCTAATATATAGTAGGAAAACTGTAACAAATATTTCTTTAACTTTCCTTACCCCAAGAAGATCCATTAAGATGATACCAAACTATTTTATAATCAATTTTACCAAAAATGGGCCCCACGGGCCATGCAAGATTTAGAAATCATCGAAAGAAGACCCAAAGCCAAAAAGCGTAGTAAGATTTAGAAATCATCGAAAGAAGACCCAAAGCCAAAAAACGTAGTAAAATGATGAAAAAATCCTTTTATATGCATGATAATGGCATGCTCAATCACAATCAATAGCCCAATGGCTCACAATCAATCAATCGGCCTTGCACAGGCTCCAATCATTGTACAACACAGATAGCCAGCTCTATAACAATAAATACGATGTTTGGAACTCACGGACATTCCCAATTTTTCACCATCTATATTCCAGAGTCAATATAAGGCCACACATGACCACAAGGGTTATAATATCATCTATAGAAAATACTACAACCATCGGAGAAAGAAAAGGAATCGGACATGAATAAAGCGGTCAAGGTCTGTGGTACCAACTAGTAAACCCAACCCAAGGATGCCCATTAATACAATTTTATCCTATATATGCAAAGTCTAAAGAGTTTAAACTGTAACCTACCTGTCGTCCGACGATAAGCTGCTGGACAATAATATCCAAGCCTGAATTGCTCTGAGATACCCCGAACGATGATCAAACTATCACAATCATAAATAATATTTCAAGAAAAATTCTAATGATACCCATACCGCTATAATAAAAGCTGGGCCGAAATTCGGGTCATCGATGGGCTCGCGGGCCCCGCAACCCAGAATCGAAATGAAAGCACACAATATGATCACCATCACCAAGGGAGCACATGCCCAAAAAATCAAGGATCACCATGACCAAGGGAGCACATGCCCAGAAAATCAAGAAATTTGGGCAAGGATTTCGAGCTAAAACAGCCCCTAAAGCCAAGAAACCAAATAAGCAAATTTAGGAAAGAAAACCGGAAAATTGGTAAGAATCACCTACCAGAACGGGAGAATTATGCCAAGGATATGAATTTGAATGAGTCTGCTAAGCATGCACTTCACCCGGGAATAGAATCTGCAATAAATTTTCGAGCTCCAAGAATTCACAACAATAGAGTTTTAGCTAACAATGGGAAAGAAAGGAGCTTTGGGGAAGAAGACTTACCAACCATGATGGAGGAACGATCAAGGCCATAAAATATGCACCCCAACACCAAGAATTGAAGAATTACAATGCGTAGACGAGTTTTTAGCTTGTATCAATGGAGAATTTGGTTTTGGAGTGAAAAACATGAAGTTAAGTGTTTAAATACTGCCCAAGGGTCCTTCATCGCGATCGCGAAGGGACCCCTCACGGTCGTGAGGACCACGCTGGCTAGACCATCACGATCGCGAGGACTAGCCATGCGGTCGCGAAGAACAACGGAGGAAAGACTTCATCACAATTGCGACAGGCAATCACACAATTGTGAAGAACAAGGGAGCAGGTGCTTCATTGCGGTCGCAAGGGAGGAGGCTCGCGATCGCGATTAACGCTTGAGGCCTGCGCCTGCAACAACAAAAATCTACAATTTTTCAAAACTATACGGGGAATTCTGGGCATAAATAAAAACCGATATTCAAAACCCAATAATGCTAACTATAATGACCCTTCTGGTTATTTACACATTTTTGCCTTTCTTGTACCATTAGATCTTACTTTTAGCGGACCAAGTCATTTATGGCTTGTCGGGACCGGTAGTTTGGTGCCCGGGCCATTTGTTTGGTCTTTATGGCCGTTCCTCATTTTAGAGCTTCAACTTTGGAAATCTTTGACTTCCGACAACATGCTTGGTAATATCAAAGAATTAAACCAAGGTTCTAGGTTAAAGGAATTCCTTACTCAAAAGTTCGAGTTAAAGAAGTGCCTCGTGTAACACCTCGCCCGTTTGGAAGGTTTAAAGTAACCCGTGCCTTTGGGGTAAGACTAATAGTGTCTAATATACTAATAAGGATGTTTTATGAGGTATTGTAATGGAAAAATGGTCGTATGATAAGTTTTGAAGTCAAGCAAGTTGCGAAACAAAAGTCGGAAAAAGTTATTGAAAATTCCTTTAAGGAATTCTCTTCAAATTTGGGTTAAATATCTTGGGGTGTTTCTCCCTATCTCTAAATATTTAGTGGGCCCCCAATACGAAATCGAAGGTCTACGAGTCTAGTTTCCAACGCACTAAACCGTTCATCCATACGACTTCAGAATAGAGAGATATTCACATTTTCATAAGACCGCACAAGCAGACACGTCAAGGTAGGGCCCGCATCCTAAGTCGATTTTGCTTTATAAAAGGTGTTCCAGCTTCGTTTTAATTCATAAAAATCACCCAAAAGCTTCAGAAATACATAGGTAAAGTCCCTAAATAATCCATCGACTTTGATCCTTTCAATTCGGAAGTTTAACGGAAATTGCTCTACGTCGCGAGCTCCTCATTTTGGTATAGTTTTCCCCGTTGATTTCATGGCGTATCTTCGTGGGTGTTGATGCAGCGAGCTAGCAGGTGTTTTATGAGTATTTTTCAGTATCTACGGAGTTATATGGGCGAGGTATGGATCCCGTACACTTATCTATTTGTTGAATCAAGATTCTAAGCTTCTAATCACGAAAAGTTATATTTTTCGATAACTTGTAGTAGTTTCTTGTTGGATTTTGATATGTTTGTTGTTCCTGCAAGGAGGCAGGTTGATAATCTTGGGTTATTGAATATTTTTGTCAAGGAAATCTCTCCCCTACGACCCTCATTCGTTATTATATGTTCTAGTATTGTTTTATGGATTTCTGAGCTCCAGAGTGGTATTTTGGATTTGTGGCTTTGGACAGCCCCTTTATCTTGTTATGTTTGGTTATTGTTGTGGTGTTATGGTTGTGGTAAGGTGCTGGAGGGATTGGGAAATTGTGCAATTCTTTTTGGGATCGCATACGATAGTGATTGGATTGGACAACGTGAAGTACACCTTGAAATAGTGCCTCGGGAGCTCGTCGCTCCTTTGAGATGTGGTTAACATATTATTGTTGGATTTAGCTACCATTTCTTATTGTTATTGGCCTCATTTTATGTTTTGGAGTTGGCTAGTCGCGAGTGTGACATTAACACCTTATCAAATGGCTATGGCTCGTTCTTGCAGCCTCGTCGATTCTAGCAATTGTTCCATTACCTTGGTTGGTCAGCCTTCATAGAGACGTATTTAGGGCTTCAGTTGAAAGTATTTGTTTTGTGTGATTAAGAGCTTCCCGGAGCAGTTTGAGTCTGGACAAGGTCATTCCCATAGCTAGTCATCGGATGACAGGTAGGTTATGGTTTTCCCCTATCTAGACTCTGCGTATATAGGCTATAACTGCATTAATTAGCATCCTTGGATGGGTTGTTATAGGTTGGTACCCCAGACCTTGTCTGCCTTTCGTCCGTCTATTTCATACGTTGTTTGTAGTATTCGCATAGTAATGTATATTACCTTTGTGGTCCTGTGTGGCCTTGTATTGACTCTGGAACATAAATGGTGGGCTATTTGGGAATGTCCGCGAGTCCCGGACATAGAGATTATCCTTTTAGGCTGGTTATGTCTGCTGAGTAGCTATTGTGCCTGTGCAGGGCTGATAGGAATTGTTGTGAGCCATTGGGCTACTTTTATATTTGTGACCGAGCATATCATCCATGAAAAAGGTTTTCCCCTGCAGGTTTTACTATAGTATTGGCTGTGAGCCACTACTGACAGTTTTCCTAAATTTGCATGGCCCTAGGGGCCCATTTTTTGTACTGTTGTTGATAGAAAAGGGGATTTTTGGATGTTTTTGCACTAATTTTATTACTGGTACTAGTCTCTGCGGGGCAGAGCACCAGACTTGATTTTATTACTGATACTAGTCTCTGAGGGGCGGAGCACTAGACTTGATTTACTATAATTTTAGACCCGGTTACGCCCGGGCACCCTTGGAGGGTTTTTTGAGGCATTTTCTACTACTTTAGTCCTGGACAGGGTCTGGGCATGCATATTTGAGACTGGGTCTCTATCTTGATCCCAGACTTGCTTTCGGATGGCATGTCTTGATACTAAGTTTTAGTATGGGGTCGGGGACCTCCATGGACCTTGCCGCTCTAGGCCTGGGGCTTCGGGCTGCGTGCGCCAGAGGGAAGGGTATACAGTGGAGTAGAGTTATACAGACTGAGTCCTTCCATGGAACCTGCCTGCTGGGCCCGATTGGCACCGGAGGAGGTACATACAGAGGTTCTATTTCACACATCATATCATATCATATCATGCATTGGATTCCACCCTTGTTTGTTGTGTGTTAAGTGTACGCTCCAGTAGTATGGGATGCTGGAGGGTTTGCTTTCACTTGATTGTATTCCTCGGTTGTATGGGCGGCTGTTGGGACTGTAGGTAGACTATATTTACTCCTCTCTTTATTTAGAGTTTGTCTTGGCATCGGTTCTTGAAATATTAGTGATGGCTAGCCTGTTGAGGCTTTGGTTGTGGGATTTTTGATTATTGAGAGGGCTAGGGAGTCCTATCTTATTGAGCACTTTTGTGTGGCCTTCTGAGCAGAATGTGAGACTCTGGATCTATCCTTGTGGGAAATTGAGTGGTATCTCTCGGTTATTGTGGCCTAGTTATTTCATCCTAGGATTGTACTTGTGAGGTGATGCCCTGGTTATGCTATCATATGATTGGATTGGTGTTATGATATCCTTATACTGGTTGATTCAATTTTGAGTATGTTAGACTGCTCTCCGTGTTTTCCTTCCACTTGAGGTTACCGGTATACCGCTATTTTCTCAACTCTCTCTCTACTTACTTATATTGTTGTGCAAGGACTCCAGGTGCGTTCTCCTTTCTTCCACCTGTGATTCTTTGTAATTGTATCTCTGTGCTAGCATGTGTTACTTGAAGCTCTTGGTTATGGATGATCTGTGCTAGCTCCTTGTGCCTTGTTTATTGCCTCAGTGACTGCTTTTTTGCTATCTGTTACTTACTGCATTTATATCTTATATGCGCTCAGTCGGCCTATGATACCTACTGAGTATCCGTGGTTTTGGTGCTCATACTAGACTTCTGCACTTTTTTGTGCAG
This sequence comes from Jaltomata sinuosa, assembly GCA_003996215.1. NCBI lineage: Eukaryota > Viridiplantae > Streptophyta > Magnoliopsida > Solanales > Solanaceae > Jaltomata > Jaltomata sinuosa. The sequence goes on along the minus strand of QJPP01003610.1, from coordinate 85,354 downwards.
ATATTAGCTGAGCTTTCACCGTTGATCACGTTAGAAACTCGTGCAGCTTTTGGATCTTTGAGACTAGGGTGAGCGCTTGACGGTCGGGGCTTGTCTACATCTCATCTGCTGTACTGTTGCTCCTTGTACTTTCGGAGGCAATTTATGTTGTATTTTGTTACTACTAGCACTTGCATTCTATTATAAGCTTTTGTACTATTGATACCAAGTCTTGGGGTTGGTGTAGTTTCCTTTATGTATTTATATTCGAGTTTTGGTTCCGCTTATTTCTGCGTGCTGGTGCATTTTTCTTAGGTAGTAGCCCATTACTAACCGTTCTGGGCTACGGGAATTGGTTCGCCTACTGGGGGTTGTAGGTGCCATCATGACCTGAGAAATCGGGTCATGATAGCTTGGTATCAGAGCTCTAGGTTCACCGGTGTCATGGTACAGAAGCAAGTGTCTAAGTAGAGTCTCGCGGATTGGTACGATGACGTCCGTATCCTATCTGCGGGAGGCTACAGGGCATTGTTAGTAAAAGTTTCATCTTCTTGGCTCCTCATCGTGTTATCCTGGCTCTATTGACTTCTAAACTTTGGTTGTTCATTCATTCTGAGATGCCTCATACGAGTGCGATAGCGGTTGGTGCCGAGGCTTCTGTGCCTGTTGCTTCAATGCTTCTATCAGCGCCAGGACTCCAGAGTGAGGGTTTATTGCACTAGATAGGGGGGTGGGGTCAGCCCAACCTCTGATTGGATTTATAGCGACCTTAGTGCTTCAAGACACCGTGGCTAGGACTCTGAGCCATCCGGTGAGTGTTTCAGTACCCGTTTCTATGAGTGTTGCTTCAGTTAGGGTTGAGCTTCTAGTTCTTCAGCAGGGTTGTCTGTCGGTATTGGAGTACGAGGTAAGATTTTCCTGTCGGACTTTATCCGTTATAGGTTGTTTTCGATGTGGTGAGCATGGGCACTTTACTAGGAATTACCCTATGATTGTGTATCCCATCAGCTTGATACTCCTCTTGGTGGGCCAGAGGTAGAGGTTCCTGATATTATTGCTGCAGGTTAGGCTTTTGCTACCTTCGACTTATGTTAGTCCCACTCGTGTTGCGACTCTATCCCTTCTGTCGTGTAATTGCTTATATGTCTACCTGCTACTTGTTTAAGTTGTTTGGCTACCCGAATTGTAGTATCGATATGTTATTTTATTGGTAGTTTATTCTTTAGTAGTGGATGGGGGTAAGTTAGCCTTGAGAGGTGTTTTCCCAGAGTTGTAGCTCGTGGGTAGTTCTTGTTATTCTGTTTCTAGTTGGGTTACCCCTGTTTCATTGTGATTTTGGACTTGTGGTTGAGTTGCCCTTGTTGAAAGGTCCTAGATGGTTGTTGCCTAGGCCGTTATCTAGCGTGGCTAGAGATCCATGTGATGGTTCAGTATATTACCGGTAGTTGGGCCGGAGTTGAGATTTTGCCTCAGTTGGGAGATATTGGTTATGCTAGTGTGCATAGATTGGTTTGGTCTCCCGAGTGTCTAGATTCGACCCTCTTTGTTGATTAGTTTAGGAGGTTGGCAGGTATGTAGGTTGTTCCCATAGCCTCCTCCACTTTCTGGTCCGTTGGGTGTTTGGTTGTATCCCTAGCTCCAGTTCGAATGAATCTTGATCGTAGTTCTTTCGATGAGCTCTGGATGTTGGCATCGTTATTGGGTCTTGACTTTAAGCACTTCCGACTAAGTGTTGATCGTAACCTCGTGGTTGGGTTGTATTTGTAAGCATTTTGGGTGAGTTGGGCATCCGGCCCGTCCTTCTCCTGCCTTATTGAATTTGACGTGTAGCTATGAGTAGTGAGGTAATGGCTTCAGGTTCTTATTCGAGAAAGGATTTGTAAGGTTTAGTATGTGCTAAGGAAGCATTTTTGTTTAGTTGAAAAAGAAGGGAGATACTCTTTGTATGTGTTTATGTGTCCTCGTAGTTGCCTGAGGTAGCGATGAAGGTTTTCTTTGGGATTGTGTGTCGGTGATTCGATTCAGCCGTCTACACATTGCCGTGGGTTTTCCATCGATTGGATTTGTTTCAGTAGCAACTGCGGTGTTGGAAACTTGCATTTTCAGGCCTAGTTGGCTTGGGTTCTTAAGGGTTCATTGGCAGCATACAGGCTCGACCAAGGCTTTGGTTGGCAGTTTTGAAAGTTGGTGTTCAGAATCATAACTTGGCAGGTTACATCGGATGGTTTGTGGCAATTTCTATTTGGTTGCAGCATCCTAGTGTCGGGAGGCAGTGGGTGCGGGAAACTTAGCTTCTTTACTTTAGTTGTGGATGCGTCTATTGGCCTTGGACACCTAGTCCTTGGCTAACCTTTGCAAGAGGCGATATATTCTAGATTTCAGCAGTGTTCTAGTTAGTACGAGGTTCTTCTACCATGGTTGGACGGACTCACTGGCGTAATTTTAACCTTCAGTAGTGGTGTATGCTTTATGTGGTCAGCTTGTGCGGGTTGAGACTAGCGAGGCTATTTTGAGCTCTGATGACACGTAGAGACTGGTAATAGCCATTCGTTTTCCCAGGATTTGAAAGCTTGTTTAATTGATTCCTCCGGAGTTATTATTTATGTGGGGTTCTAGTGTTGGTTAGACTCGGCCAATATGGACGAGAAGTTCATTATGATATATGCTTTGAAGTGGTTGGTTGTTTGCAGAACCAGTAGAGCGGTTGATTCGAGCCAAAGGAATGAGTTGAAAGTATATGCAAAAATTTCTATGGCTAGATGGTAACTTTGAACCCCAGGCACCTTTTTCCTTTGCCTTCGGGGTGTTTGGACTTGATATTTGTGGCATGGTGGACTTCTTCTTGAGGTGAGATTCATAAGGCAATTTCACGTTCAAATGGTGTTTGAGTGTTCGGAGTAGCAGTAGTGTTTTCTAGAGTTGGGAGCTTGGCTCATGGTTACAGACTTCGTGGTAGGCTTACCACACTTCTTGCAGGATCGTGGTTTTGGTTTAGATCGATTGGGCAGATTGCCCTAGTTCATTCACTTTCAGCTGATTCAGACTTGGCACGTTTCAGTTAGCGAATTTGATGTTAGAAAAAAAAACTGTTCGTTGGTTGGTTGGTGGTCAATCAAGGCAGGTAATTTCATTTTCAATGATATGCTACGGGTTGTTATCTTAGATGGCAAAGGCTAGTAGCCTATATCTTGGCTTAAAACAAGTTTGAATAAAGTGGGTGACTTCGTTCGTGGTAAAGCTATGAAGCCTGACCAACCAAGGTAATGAAACAATTGCTAGAATCGACAAGGCTGCAAGAATGAGCCATAACCAACTGATAAGTTGTTAATGTCACACTCGCGACCAACCAACTCCAAAGAATAAAATGAGGCCAATAACAATAGTAAATGGAAGCTAAATCCAACAACAATATGTTAACCACATCTCAAAGGAGCGACGAGCTCCCGAGGCACTATTTCAAGGCATACTTCATGTTGTTCAATCCAATCACTATCGTATGCTATCCCAATAAGAATCGCACAAACATCCTAATCCCTCCAGCATCTTACCACAACCAGTAAACCACAAAAATAACCAAACATAATAAGATAAAGGGGCTGTCAAAACCCACAATATCCAAAACACCACTCCGTGGCTCAGAAAGATGTAAAAATGATACTGAAATATGTAATTACGAAGGAGGATCGTAGGGGAGAGATTTCCTGGACAAATATATTCAATATCCCAAGCTAAACAACCTTCCTCCTTGCAGGAACAACAAACAGATTCAAGTCCAACAAGAAACTACTACAAGTTATCGGAAAATATCAGTTTTTGTGACTAGAAGATTAGAATCTCGATTTAACAAATAGATAAGTGTACGGGATCCTTACGTTGCCAATATAACTCCTTAGATACTGCCAAATACTCAATAAACATATGCTAGCTCTCTGTATTAACACCCATGAACATACGCCATGAAATCGACGGGGCAGACTATACCAAAATGAAGAGCTTGCGACGTAGAGCTACTTCCGTTAAACTTTCGAATTGAAAGCATCAAAGTCCAAGGAGAATTTATAAGGTTTATATCTGATTTTCTATGGTTTTGGTATGTTTTTATGAGTTCAAAACGAAGGAGAACCTGATTTATAAAGGCAATCCGACTTTGGATAGGGCCCCACCTTGACGTGCCTGCTTGCATAGTCATACGAAAATATGGACATCTCTCTATTCTGAAGTCGTATAGACGAACGGTTTAGTGCGTTGGAAACTAGACTTGTAGACCTTCGTTTTGGTAGGTTGGGGGACTTATATATCTTTATATATTGAGAGAAAATCTCTGAGACATTTGACCCAAAGTTCAGAAAATTTATTAAAGAAACTTACGATAACTTTGCCGACTTTTATTTCGCAACTTGCTTGACTTCAAAAGTTATCATACGATCATTTTGCGATTATAATACCTCATAACACATCTTTCTTAGTATATTAGACACTATTAGTCTTACCCCGAAGGTACGGGTTAATTTAAACCTTCCAAACGGGAGAGGTGTTACACGAGGCATTTCCTTTGACCTAGAACCTTTGTTTAATTCTTTGATATTACCAAGAATGTTGACTGAAGTCAAAGACTTCCAAAGTTGAAGTTCTAAAATGAGGAACGGCCATAAGGACCAAACAAATGGCCCGGCCACTGAACTACCAGTCCCGACAAGCAATAAATGACTTGGGGACGCTACAGGTATGTTCTAACGGTACAAGAAAGGAGAAAATGCGTACATGACCGGAAGGGTCATTACAATAAATCGACGTTATCTTCGTATAATTGCTCTGTGTGACATCACAGCTCTGACTCACATTAAGTTTTATGTTTGTACTGTCGCTTGAATTTTCATAAGATATAGTTTGACATTATCATATCGTTCAATGATTTCATCTTGTTGTTACATATAGAGAGTGCTTGAAAAAAATATTTGTCATTTGTCACTTGCAATCGTGAATAAGAGTACCGAAAGATTATTTTATATTTACTTACAAAAAAATTTCATAGCAAATAGTTAAATTATTCAGCTAAAAATGTTAAATCATCGCTATTTCAACATTGCATATTTTGTGACAAAACTATGTTCTCACTAAGTCACAAGTTGATTAGGAACAAGAAAATGACTGTCACTAATTGGTTATATTGTTAGTGACAAAAATTAAGGTCACAATTAAATATAATTTTTTGTGGCTAAAGCTTACAATATTTAAGTACGAACTCTAATTTGTTGCTATGGCAATAACTAATTTTTTTGACGAAATTTTTTCGTGTCCAATATTATAACTAATTTAAGACAAATAATAGTTTGTCAAAAATTGGATACATTATTCGCAAAAAAATAATGTGTCACTTATAATTTAAAATTCGTCACTAAAGGTACTTAATAAATGGCGCCAAATTATTTTTTGGTGAAAACAAGTCTGATGCTCGGCCTAACCGAGTCTAGTATCACCTCTGATCAACAGTAAAACATGTCTAACACTCCGACCTCGCCGAGTCTAGTAGTAGTTTGAAAGTAGTGATAAAATCAACTTATTAACTTTCTTACCCCAAAAAAGATCCATGAACATCATTTCTACTTGCTACCCTTGTATGTTGTGAAAAAGTAACTAAACCACCAGAGCCAAGAATTTCTACTCAGAGTCAAGATAAAGAATCATATCCGATAAACTACAAACGCTCAGGAGAACACCCATCAGAGCCTCAAGATATAGGACTCACTAGCCCCTCAATACTCAAGCCCAAAACACGGAGCCTCAACAGGCTAAAACTTACCAATCCACAAGAACCATGGACCATAACTAGCTCTATGAAATGACAAGAGTAATATAATCTACCTACAGTCCCAACGGCTGCCCATACAACTGAAAAACGCAATCAAGTGAAAATAAACTCTCGGCCGCCCATATAACTGGAGCGTACACTGAACACACAACAAACAAGGGTAGAATCTGAGTGAACTATACATGATGATGTGATATGATGAATATGTAACCAAGTGTGATCATAGTGTTGTATGTTACCCCCTCCAGTGCCCCAAAGGTCCAATATAGGCGGGATCCATGGAAGGACTTCTCCCAAGTACCTTTCCGATACCGTATATCCCTTCCCTCCGGTCACGATCGATCTGTAGCACTTGGTCTAAAATGGTAGGGTCTATGGAGGTCTACTCGTAGACCACATACTAACACGAAACTTAATATATCTCAATAATTGGGATCTCGTAATACATGCTCTGATTTGATCTGAGTCTAAATCAGTCGCATTAATCTCAATAAACCCCATCAAGGGTGCCCAGAAGGATGTCTCTATGTAGAGGGTAACCCAAAATGGCTCACAAACATTTCCTATCGGCCTACACAGGCTCAACAGCTCTATAACAGTCATAACAAACCTAGAAGGATATCTCTATGTACGGGTATTGTGGACATTCCCAAGTAACCCACCATCTATGATCAAAAGTCAATACAAGGTCACACAGGACCGCAAGGGTAATATACGATACTATACGAATACTACAAACAACGTATGAAATAAACAGACAGAAAAGACAGGCAAGGTCCGGGGTACCAACCTAATACAACCCACCCAAGGATACTAATTAATGCAGTTATAGCCTATATACGCAGAGTTTAGGTAGGGAAAGCCATAACCTACCTGTCATCCGATAAATAGCTGCGAGGACGGTACAGAGTAAGAATTTATAACAATACGCTCACACACACTTTGCACTAAGAAACTATTCCACTACCGACTATCAAGACAACAACTCGGCTTAAGCATACTTATTCCTATCATAATCACACAATGACATTCAAGAATCCAGACAGTCAATCGTTTCAACATAAGCTCAAAACCAGAAAATTTTTCAAGGGGGCTCCTTTTAGTCAAGAAAAATGCCATGATGCTTGCTATAGACACTAGAAAACAACTAAAAATTTAAAAGACAACCTAAACATGCCGGTTCTACTAGATAGCACACCGAAGGGAAAAGAACTCGGCAACAAAAACCCTCGGTGGTGACTCACAGGTTTCCCAACACCCTCAACTTAGACTCATGCATTGTCCCCAATGCATACATATAAAAACTAAAACTGTGAGAATAAGGAATACCTGTGAAGTCCATAGGACTCAGATTCTGACATGATGTTGGAGACCGCCAGGGTCTCCAAAGCAGGAGAATTCGATGGAGTGTGTGCACGCGACACCCTCATGTTGCGTTCCAGCTTCTTCTTTCATTGGCTCCACAGCTAGTCGTGACAACTTCTTCGCTCTTTCTTTGCAGATTCTCTTGCGGTGTTTTCATTTCCTTGATCTATTTTCACCGCCTTTCTCTACATGTTTCTGTTCTCGCAGCATCCTTCTCACAACAGCTAGAGTCTCGACCAAACCCTTCTCCTCGAGATGCACATCCGCAGGAACTTCCTCAATAACATTGACGACCGCGACCACTCTCATGTCACTTGGTTGCTTCATCAATTTGGACACATCGAACTTGACCACTTCTTTGTTTAATCTGAAGGTCAGTTCGTTTCTTTCCATGTCAACCAATACTCTTGCCGTAGCTAACAATGGTCGTCCCAATATTATGGGAACTTCAAAATCCACTTCGCAATCCAAGATCACAAAGTCAGCAGGGAATATAAGCTTACCAACCTTGACTAGCACATCGGACAATATTCCCACCGGTCGCTTTACCGAATGGTCAGCCATCAACACTCTCATGGACGTTGGTTTAGGTGCTCCCAAGCCCAATTGCTTGTAGACTGCTAGCGGCATCAAGTTGATGCTAGCACCAAGATCACATAAGGATTTCCCGAAGTTGAGCTTCCTAATGGTGCAGGGAACAGTAAACGCGCCTGGGTCTTCCTTCTTTTCGACTAATGACCTTGAGGAAATAGCGCCGCAGTGGTGGAGGTTATCTTCTGGTTCGAAACTTACTGACCTCTTCTTTGTAATCAAGTCCTTCATGAACTTGGCATATCGGGGCATTTGTTCAATCGCTTCCACCAATGGGATGTTTATTGATATCTTCTTGAGCATGGTCAGGAAATTCAGGAACTTACCATCTTCCGCTTTCTTCTTCAGGCGTTGTGGGAACGGAGGCGGTGGTCGAGGCATCATAGTTGGAAGCTTTTCAGCTTCCTTGCTTTTATCTGCGGGCTTTTCAGTAGTCTCTTCAACCTCCATGTCGTTGGCGCTATCACCCTTAACTTGAGTCTGAATTACCGGATGTGATTCCGATAATATTTTTCCGCTTCTTGTGGTGATCGCCATACAGCTCGTGTCATTCCTCGGATGAGTAGTGTCGCTCGGCAAGGTACCTGTCTTCCTTTGGTTCAGAGATGCCGAGATTTGCCTCACTTGCTGCTCTAATTGCTTAATCGAGGTGGAATGTGCCTCTACTATTTGACTCATGGCCGATAACTCAATCCTTATCTCCTTCACCCCAGAGTCAGTCAATTCTACCTTCAGCAGCATCTTCGCCATCATGTTCTCTAGCTTGGAAGTCCCTACCTCGTTGCTAGCTTTATCCCGATTACCAGGTGGTACATATAACCCACCTCTATCAGTGTTATTCCTCCAGTTTCCTTGCTTGCTATCTCTGTAACCAGCTTTCTCATAGTAGTTGTCCTTCTGATAGGTCCGACCTTGGTTTCCTTGGCCATTGGCCTGGAAACCCCCCAAGTAATTCGCCTCCTCATCAGTTTCCAACTCTGCTGCTCTACCTTGGGAACCCACGACTTTTACCTTCTCGATACCTCCTGAAAACAAGTGCTTTGTCAGTAGGTCCAACTGCGTTTTCAGATGTGCCATGTCTTGGTCGCGCTCCTCCTCTTTTCTGCGCTGCTCAGCTGACATACCAACAGCATAAGTGCTAGCTGCTACCTCTGTATCCCGTGTATGCCAGGCCCTGTTGGTTTTGGTGAGCCTGTCCAAAGTAGTTGTGGCCTCAACAAAAGTGAGACCCATGAATGCACCACCTGCTGTGTTGTCTAACGTTGGCTTGGTAGCCGAATTCAGTGTCCTGTAGAACGTCTGCATCAAGAAGTTGTCGGTCTACTGATGGTTCGGGCATTGTGTCAGCTTCTTCTTGAACCGCAACCAAGTCTCATGTAAAGCTTCGTGGGGTTGTTGTCTGAAATTACTGATTTCATCCCTCAACTGTATCATCCTAGGGGGAGGAAAGAACCTTTCTAGGAAAGCTCCTTTCAACTCTCTCCAAGTTGTGATAGAGTCGGGGGTCAGCTCTGTCAACCACAATGCTGCCTCATCAGACAGAGACAACGGAAACAACGTGATCCTGATTGCCGTCTGACTTACTCCAGGCAACTCAAACGACTTGCAGATGCCCACAAAATTCATCAGGTACTGGTTTGGATCATCACCAGCGGCACCACGGAACACTCCTCTCAAGTTCAACAGCTGGATCATCGTGCTAGTGATGTTGAACTTGGCTCCGGGCGCTAGCGGTGGAAGAGCAATGGCGCCCGTAGCGCCAACTCCATCCAAGTCGATATCCTCATCATTCAGCATAACATCATCCTGCAGACCACCAACATTCAGATTTTGTTGGGCCTGTAGTTCTACAGCGAGCCTTGCTGCTTCTTGTTGTGCGGCCATATTCCGCCTCAATGTTCTAGCAAGCTCGGGGTCGTAAGGTAATGTTGATTCACCCGAGCGCCGGGTACTTGGCATGCACAACTCTGTACCCTGTCAAAAACAAAAACAACAAATAAACGTAAAAGCAAGAAAGTATGACTAAGAGTCAAATAAACACACCAGACTTAACAAACAACCGTATTCCCCGGCAACGGCGCCAAAATTTGATAAAGCTCAAAGTACCACTCCAATTACGAAGCGTAAGCGATCGTTGTCAAATATAGAACCCAACAAAGGTTGGGGTCGATCCCACAGAGAATATGGTGAGAATTAAGTCGTTAGTGAATTAGTTGACTAATGGTCAATAGTTTCCGGTAAATAAAGGGGGGGTTTTGTGTAAACAATGTGTAAACAAAATGAACAATAATGTATGAGTGAAAATCAAGATGAGAGAGAACTAGGGACGTGTTCACCATGGCATTGTAACAACTTCGATTCTAGGCTTAACCGGGTTCTTTCTATATGCGTGTCACGATGTGATTGAATTAATGGTATCATCTAAACGTTTCTCAACCAAATAGACGAATTTACTTTTCAATTCTCTCGAACTTGAAAAGGTGTGCTTTTAGATTTCAATCCTAAACATCAAGTAGATTAATCTAGTTACAACATTAATCATAAGACGAGAGTTGGTAGTCTCGAATCCTCGTCGTTAATCAAGTTTCCCGGTTTTAATCTCTTTACTCAAGCAAATTAAACCTAGGCATGTTCTAATGTTTGCAACCACTAGAAAACGTTAAGCATGAATGATTAACAACGTGACAATCATATATATTGAACCCGTCGCTACCCGGAATCTATATCGCTACTTTAGGCATGGCTCCCACAACCCTAGTTGTGGGAGGTTTAGTTAATCATGCTTGTAGAAGAATAGAGGAAAGTCATATTCATAATAAAGAAAGGAGATCCTTACAATATAGTGAAAACAATCTTCAATTAATCCAAGAACAAGAAAACAAAGATCCCAAGAACAAATCAAGAACACGTTTTCAAGACCAAGAAAACGTGTTTCTTGCTCTCAAATTCTCTCCTAAAACTATTGGGAGAACTATTGTAAAAAGCTTGACATGTAAAATAAACCTAACATAGGGTATTTATAGGAGTCTAGGAAACAAATCCCAAAAACGCTCGGATTTCGCATCGCCGACTGTCTCAACCTGACGGCCAGGCTGACGGACCGTCACTGGCTTGACGGACCGTCGCCTTGGCCGTCACCACTAGGCAGTGGTGCAGCTCAACTTGACGGTCACTGTGATGGACCGTCACCACCTTAACGGACTGTCACGGCGGCCGTCACCCCTAGGCAGTGGCCTGCCACCACTTGACGGTCTCTGTGATGGACCGTCACATGTGTGAAGGACCGTCACTCAGGCCGTCACTCTTATCCAGAATGTCTTTTTGCTGGAATTTCTTCTGTTTCCGTGTTTGTCTCCATTTCCTACAAATGTAACATAAAACCATCAAAAACGACGACGGTTGCTTGAAAACGTACGATTGTTCTTAGTTAAAAGGAGTCGAAAGTGCTGTAAAATGGCGGCACATCAGAGTGATCCAGACTTTTTTGCCTCAAACAATGACCGAATCCAAGGCAGGAAAAGTTTCCAACCCCCTTTATAACCCTTAGCATCTTGTGTGGCTTGGTACGATGCAAAGAACTTCCAGACTATCTCCTTGTAATAGTTTCTCGGCACCTCCTAAAATTGTTGCCACTGTCAGTTGGAAAACTATTCGGGGATATTGGGCACGTTATCCCCCTCTACATTCAGATTGAAGCTTTGCTCCGTGTTGAAGGACCTATACCTATCACAATCATAAACGGCCTTCATACCTTCCACTTCAAATTGAATTCTCTCTTCCTCTAAAACTTTGGAACGAAAAGATGCTGGGGCATTCTTCTTGCCCTTTGAGGTTGGAGTAGAGGAAGAGGGAGTTGTTGGCCTTTGTGAACTCCGCCCGGCATGCCCCTGGTAGAAGACATGTTCTGCACATGGAAATTATGAGTCCAAAAACAAAAGCAAAATCTTTTTGTGTTTTTAACATATGTGAAATAAAAAGATTTAAAAAAAGTTAACAAACTAAAAAGGGCGGAATGCAAAGAAGTAGAAAAACAAAGTAGGTGACTGCTGGCTCATACTGACCATTTGTGAGCTACACCAGACAGAGTGCACATGGCATATGACTTCACATGAGCTAACAGAAACGTACAATGATTTCTTCAGTTGAGGTGCAATGTTGGTGCGGACCGCACCAACTAAAGTGCACGTCGCACCATACTTCACCCCTCAAAATAGTTAACTGGCAACATTCTTTAACAGGGTGCGGTGCCTTGTGCATTCCGCACCTCAAGATCTATGTGTCACATGCGAAACACACAAGGAAACAATTTGGAGTTTTAGGTTCCTTGTGTTCTTGTGAATTACGCATGTGATTCGTAGAGCAAGATTTGCTTTGCGCACTTGGCACCATGCAATAAACCAATCAGTTAAATAAAGGGGCAAAGCATAATATGATCACAGATTCATCTGAGTACTCTGACTTCCTCGAAATTAATTATCATCAAACAAAAAAAAGAGCTTAACGACTTCCCTTAAGAAGGACGTTACCCTATCTATCATCAGGAACATTAAGCCTTCAATTGCAACAATTAGGCATAAAGGTTCAACAACAATTTCTACCTCCCCGCACAAGTTCATACACCCAACAAAAGTTTTCAAAAAAGATCATGGTTATACAAATAGTAGCAAATTTCAGCCCCAATCATCAATTTCAACCAAACCTCATGAAAAACAATGATTTGCCCTTATAGGGTCAAATCATGAATCAATCACAAGTGGGTTACTCAGACTACACCCCAAATGCATATTTTCAAGGTAAAAAATTACAACAATTGACATGCATTATCACAATTTCAAGTTCTACCAAGTTGATACTAAGCAAAATCCACAACACCAACCAAAATTGGGGACTCAAAATTTTTGGATCTCACCCAAAATCAACATGGAAATTTTAACAAGCATGCTTCACAATATGAGTTCCCAATCAACATAAAAACATATATTTAACGTCAAGGAACTTACCACAAGTGAAGATTAATCAAAGAGAAGCAAAAATTGAAGCTTTTGAAGGTGAAACAATGGTGACCATGATTTTGTCGGAGAAAAATAATAATGGCACTTGGGTGGAGCAGTGGTGGAGTGTGGGTGAGAGGAGGAGAGGAGTTTGGGAGAAGTTTGAGGGGTTTGTGGAGGATTTTGAGAGAGAATTTGGAGCGTTTAAGGAGAATTATGGGAGAAGGGGTTGAAGGTGGCGGATATAAAAGGGAATAGAAGAAGAAAAGTTTGCCGAGTCGGTCTCCGGGTCGTGGCGATCAATGGGTAGGTCAATTAAAAATTCAAAACCTACCTTGCTGCACCACACCATGATATTCGCACAAGCCATTGTGTCGATCACATGATGCTTTGCACCATCTAGAAATTTGCCCAAACTTTGCCCAGGCTTCTGTTTCATCATATGATGGAGATGTGATGTGCACTTCGGCATGTGAAAACCACACAACCCAGCGCATGTCTCCTCCCATATAAATTTTTCTTCCAAGCTTTCTATTTTGGGATGCGTTGGGCCATGCAATGTGCGCAATGGCTTGTGCAAATCGCACAGTCCTCTACACATCCCTTTTTTGCCCTATTTTTCCACTTGTTCATTTTTATTCTCCATGCATTGCTAAAACAAACCAAATACAACAAAAGATAACCAAAAACAAAGTAAAAACACTTTGGTTGCCTCCCAAGAAGTGCTTAATCTTATGTCGTGGCTCAATGAAAGTACCTCAAACCTTAGTCATTGTTAGATAGCACGCCAATCCAATTAGCATGGACCCACCCAAAAATGGGAATTGCTCCTTCAATGTCCTCAAAACATAATTATGTTTCCGACTTGGAAACTCTTCAAACTTAGGCGTCTTGCCCATTTCACACTTCTCAAGGGCATGATCAAGATTTTCCTCAACATCTATAACCTAGATTACCCATAATTCATCTGAAGGCTTTGTGGGTTGGCATATGTTTAATGTCACTACCTCGATTCCAACTCGAAATTTGAGTTCACCGAGTTTAACATCCACAAGTTCTCTCCCGATAGCTAATAATGATCTCCCCAAGATCATGGGCACCTCAACATCTACTTCAGAATCCAAGATCATGAAGCTGGGAGAATAAACTTATCGACCTTCACCAATACGTTAAATAGAATCCTTATCGGATGCTTAATGGACGATCAGTCATGAGTAGACGCATGGATATAAGTTTGGGTGTACCTAATACTAACTTCTCAAAGATCACTAGGGGCATCAAGTTGATGCTTTCCCCTAAGTCACACAAGGCCTTACAAAAGACAAACAACCCAATAGTACACAATATGGTGAATGCATCCGGGTCATCCCGTTTTGTAGCAACATTATTGTCATCATAATGCTACATCTGTATGATATCTCAATGGTTCCCACATAAATAATCTTCTTCTATTTGACCAACTCATTCATGAACTTGGTATACCCCAACATTTGCATTAAGGCATCAACCAAAGGAATGTTTATCAAAAGCTTGCTGAACATGTCAACAAACTTATTGAATTTGTGCTCTTCCTTTTTCTTATTTAGCCTTTGAGGGTATGGAGGAGGTTCCTTGAGTAGTGTGGTCAGCACACTTATCACAATAGGAGGGTCTTCCTCAATATCAATGGTCACTTGGGAATGAGATTCAACCTCCTCCCTTTCATCATCAACTTCAACATTCATCGAAACATTGGGTGCACCAAGCTTTACCTTAATTCTCGATTCTACAACATCTTTGTCATATGCATCCTCTTCTTCTTTTTTCACACAGCTCCACAATGGGTTCAACACTTGGCTTCTTCACTACAACAGCCATCTTCTCCACAACATCACTTGTTATTCCACTTTTAGTAACAATAGCCATAACATGAGCGTCATTTTTAGGATTGGCTGTGGTGTCACTAGGGAGTGTATACTTCATTCTCGAGTTAATTTAATCGGATAGATGATTCATTTGAGTCTCAAAATGCTTGATTGAGGCCGAATGAGAGCTCACAATTTGATAAAGTGTTGAAACTTTGCTTTTAAACTCACTAACCCTAGTATTTGTTGTGTCTACCTTCTTCAAAACCAAGGAAAACATGTCCTCTATCTTTGTGTGCCCGATATTGCTTGTGTTGGGTTTATATAAGGAGTTTTACTTATTTTGAGGTATGTAAGGATTAGAGCTTTGGTGATTGTATCTATTACCCTCTTTGTCACGATCCCTCCAATTTCCATCTCGTTCCTTGTCCTTAATCCAACCTTGATTCTCATCCCTTGGGTGATAATACCCGGGACGCGAACCCTCCATTATATAGCAAAGTTTACCATCCACGATGGTCATTATCTCTTCATCACTAGCCTTGATCTCCAGTGTACTCACAACATTCATGATCTTAGCACTACCAGCTCCCATCATAGGCTTGGCTAGCAAGTCTATTTGTGTCATCATTTTTGCCATGGTCTTACCCCTCTCTTCATCCTTTCTCCACATCTCATTTGTTAAGAGGGATGTTGTCACTCCCGAGGTAGGATCATCCATCTCTCTTGTGTTCCAAGCTTGGTTAGTCTTGGTCATTCTCTTTAGAAAGGCTGAGGCAAGAGGAAATTATAGATCCATGAAGGTACCACCTCCAAGATTGTTGGCCATAAACTTATTCATTGAGTTCAAGTCTCTATAAAAGCTTTGTAGAAAAACGTAGTTCGGTAACCCGTGGTTGGGACACAACACAAGTTTCTTCTTAAATCTCAACCATGCCTCATGCAAAAGCTCCTTATGAAGTTGGAGGAGGTTGGTAATTTCATCCCTCAGCTGCATCATCCGTGATGGAGGCAAAACTGTAGTAGTGAAAGAATCTACCAACTCATCCCAAGAGGTGATTAACCCATCCGACAATTCCTCTAACCACATCGTGGCTTCCCCCATTTGAGAGAAGGGGAATAGGCTAAGTCGGGTAGATTCTTGGGGTATGTTTTGGAAGATGAACGGTTGGAATATCTCCACAAAGTTGCAGATGTGCCTATTTGCATCGTCTTGAGCTACTCCTCCAAACATCCTCTTCATTTGTATAAGATGGAGCATTGTGCTAGTGATGTGGACCACCATATTTCCAACCGTAGGGGGTAGTGGATTGCACTTACTCTCACTTAAGGTACGGGTTCATTGCTTGCATCTATGAACCTGTCAAGACTTTCGTTGACACTTTCATTGTTGCCCACTTTGCTCATGGGCTATCTAAGCAATGGACAAAAACAACAAACCAAATGAAAAGAATAAACACTCTACAAGGTGATTTCAATTCACAATAAAAAAGGCTATTCAAACATAATTCCCCGGCAATGGTGCCATTTTTGATAACTCTCAAATGTACTCTCCAAGATGGAGGTATCGGTGATTGTTAAGCAAAACAAAAAATTTATATTACCTGACGGGATTCGGGGTCGATCCTACAAGGAATTGTTGACTAGACAGGTTGATTTTAAAGAAGAGAGTTCACAATGAGAGTAATTTGTTTGGAATCAATAAAAGTAAAGGAAGGAGGGAATTGGGAAATCTGTCACAATTCACAATTCAAAGCAAGACAATAAAATAAAAGCGGGTGTGACAAGGAGAGAGGACGAATAAGGATGTATGTCAAATGGGACTCTAATAGGAGTTATGGTGCGTGATCATTCATATAAATTCTCGCTAAACAAGATGGATAACATTGGTTTTAGGCATGCTTGTTAATCTCTCGATCAAACAATCATATATCCAACAGTTTTTCTTCCAGACACCGTTGTTTAGGAAATAACTAACCAACATATGCTTGGGGAGGTCACACTATTTCTTTCTTAGACCTTTAAATGGGTGTTTCCGATGAGTTGAGCTATTTCTAGCCTCAATCTAGGTGGAATCCCAAGTACCCACTAGCAATTCACATCCAGAATTGTAAACTCCTTTCTCAAGCAAGAACACAACTAAGTAAAGTAAATTAATGTTTGCAACCATCAATTTTAGAGTTAAAATATGGTGAAATCACTAGACCCATGTCATATTAGAAATTATAAACACAAATTAGCAACACCCATACCCATTAATCAAGTACCCATTATCAACACATCCCTAGACAAGAGATTTAACTACTCATGCTAAAGGAATAAAGAACAATACCAAATGGGTAAGTCAAATTCCCTTTCATTCAAGCTAAATATTCAATATCCAAGCTCAGTTTTTACAAAAATGGTGATTCCAAGAATTAGGAAGAAGAAATTGGAGTGAAACCCTCTTTTTCCTCATGGAGAGAAAACTTGCTCACTACTCAATGCTATTTAATTCTATTCCAAAAACTGTTCAAAAACTATCTAAAAGTATGCCTAAAATGGGTTTTAGAATTTTCCTTAAATGTCACACCAAATTAGACAAAAATGCCCTTTGGGTGATGTGCGGTGCAACATGCGGTTTGCACGTCTTGATGTGCGTATCACACAACTCAGTTTAGTAGACAAAAGACTTGACTTGATTTGAGAGCTCTATGCAAAGTGGGGTGCGGTTTAAACTAGGCAATGTGCACATCGAACAACAAATGCACCCCTTAATAGATCCTTCAGCTAACTCTGAGCTCCATTCGGTGGGAGGTACATACCGCACCAATGACTGTGCATATCGCACAAGGTCTGCATCATTCGGCAGAATCTTTGCCTTGTTTGATCACTTCACACTTCAACTCCTTTTAGGATCTTTTTGGGTCTATTTACTTATTTTCAATCATTGATCACAAGTACCTGCATACACGTTAATAAAGTCTATAAGAACCTCTAAATCTCATAAAAACATAGCAATAATTCATGATTAAAGGCTCAATAAGTTTGTAGATTACTGACTTATCAGGTACGGAAGAGCTCCCTTGGGTAGTGTGATTGGCCCACTTTGCACAATGAAAGGGTCCTCCTCAATATCAATAGCCACTTGGGGAGGAGATTAAACCTCTTCCTTCTCATCATCAATATTAACATCCACCGGGATATTGGGTGCACCAAGCTTCACCCCAACTCCCGGTTCTTCAATGTCTTTTTCATGCACAACCTCTTCTTCTTTATCCCATAGCTCTACAATGGATTCAACACTAGGCTTATTCACCACCTCAACCAGCTTCTCCACAACATCCACAATGGGACTTTTCACCATACCACTTCTCCTTCCACTTCTAGTAATAATAGCCATAACATGAGCGTTATTTTTAGGATTGGCTGTGGTGTAACTAGGAAGTGTTCCCTTTATCCTCGAGTTTATTTGAGTGGATAGAAGGTTTATTTGAGCCTCAAGATGCTTGATTGAGGCCGAATGAGAGCTCACGGTTTGATAAAGTGTTGAAACTTCACTTTTAAACTCACTAACCATGGTGTTTATAGTTTCCGCCTTCTTCAAAACCAAGGACAACATTTCCTCTATATTTGAGTGCCCAGGTTTCTTGTGGCAGGTTGATATAAAGAATTTGACTTATTAGGAGGTACATATGGATTTGAGCTCTGGTGGTTATATCTATCACCCTCTTTGTCACGGTCCCTCCAGTTTCTATCTCGTTCCTTGTCCCTATTCTAACCTTGATTCTCATCCCTCGGGAAATAATACTCGGGATGAGAACCAGCTGAAAAGTAGCAAACTTTACCATCCATAATGGTCATTATCTCGTCATCACTAGCCTTGATCTCCAGTGTCCTCACAACATTCGCCGTCTTAGCACTTCCGGCCCCCATCGTATGCTTGGCCAATAAGTCTATTTGCATCATCATTTTGGGCATGGTATCATCTCTCTCTTCATCCTTTCTTCACATATTATTTGTCAAAATATATGTGGTCACTCCTGAGGTAGGAATATCAACCTCCCTTGTGCCCCAAACTTGGTTAGTCTTGGTCATTCTCTCTAGAAGAGCTGAGGTGAGAGAAAATTATTGGTCCATGAAGGTACCATCATTGAGGTTGTTAGCCACAAACTTGTTCATTGAGTTCAAAGCTCTATAAAAGCTTTGTATCAAGACATCATCTTACAATCTATGGTTGGGACACAACAATAGTTTCTTTTTACACCTCAACCATGCCTCGTGTAAAGGCTCATCTGGGAGTTGGCAGAAATTGGTAATCTCATCCCTCAGCTACATCATCCTTGATGGAGGGAAAAATTGACTTGTGAAAGCTTTTACCAACTCAGCCCAAGAGGTGATTGACGCATCCGGTAATTCTTCCAATCACGCTGTGGTTGTCGCCGTTAGAGGGAAGAGGAATAGGCAAAGTCAAATAGATTCTTGGGGAATGTTTTTGGAAGATGAAAGGTTAGAATATCTCCACAAAGTTGTGGATGTGCCTATTTGCATCTTTGTGTGCTTCTCCTCCAAACATCCCCTTCATTTGTATAAGATGGACCATGGTACTAGTGACGTGTAACATCGCGTTACCAATCGTTGAGGGTAGGAAAGTTGCACCTACTCTTCCTTGAACTATGGGTTCATTGGATGCATCCATGAAATCATATACACTTCCATTATCGCCCACTTCGCTCATGGGCTACCTACACACCAAGCAAACACAATAATCCAAATAAAAAGAATAAACACTCTACAAGGTGATTTCAATTCACAATCAAAAAGGCTATTCAAACACAATTCCCCAACAACGGTGCCATTTTTGATAATTCTCAAATATACTCTCAAATATGGAGGTATCGGCGATCGTTAAGCAAAATAAAATTTATATTACCCGATGGGAGTCGGGGTCGATCCTACAGGGAATTGGAGCTTAGCCCAAAAGATTGTAGAAAAGACTTTACAATGAGAGTAAATTGTCCAAATAACAAATAATGTAAAAGGGAGGAATTGGGAATCTGTCACAATTCAATTCCAAACCAAACAATAAAAATAAATATGAGGTGTAAATAAGAGAGAGGATGACTAGGGATGTGTTTCTGATGGGACTCAAACACAGGTCAAGGTACTTGCTTAAATGTATGAATTCTTACTAAATAACATAGGTAGCATTCGTTTTAGGCATGATTGTTAATCTCTTGATCACACAATCATTCATCCAACGGTCTTTGTTTAAGCACCATTATTTAGGCATAAACCAACCAATATAGGCTTGGGGAGGTCACACTATCTCTAACTTAGACCCTTAAATGGGTGTTTCCGGCGAATTGAGCTATTTCTAGCCTCAATCTAAGTGGAATCCTAAGTACCCACTAATAATTTTACATCCTAAATCATGAACCCCTTTGTCAAAAAAGAACACAATCAAGTAAATTAAATCAATATTTGCAACCATCAATTTTAGAGATAAAATATCGTGAAATCACTAGACCCATATCATATTAGCAATTATAAATACAAATAATTAAGACCCATGCCCTTTTATCAAGTACCCATCATTAACACATCTCTAAACAAGGAGACTTTGCTACTCATGCTAAAGGAATAAGAAAGTATATCCATAGGGAAATTCAAATTCCTTTTCATTAATTCTAGCAAGAATCCAATATCCAAGCTCAAATTTACAAGTCCAAGGTTGAATATTGAGAGAATGGATTGAAACCCTCTTTCTTTCCTTGGGAAAGAAACTTGCTCAAAAACTGAAAACTATCAAAAAACTATGAAAATCTATGCCTAAATTGGGTTTTAGAATGTTCCCAAATTGTCATATAAAAATGGATAAAATTTCCCCTTGGGAGCTGTGTGCCATGATGAGCAGTTCACATATCTTGTGGTGCGCATCACGCAGCTCCACATAAGTTAACCCCAGACCTGACTCATACTTGTAGCTTCATGTAAAGTGGGGTGCGGTTCGCACCAGACCTTGCGCATGTTGCACGGGTGCCGCAACCCCTTAAAAGATTCTCCTTTTCTTCTGATTCCTTCATGCCGAAGAGCTGCGGACTGCACCAAGGGATGTGCGTATTGCACGAGGTCCGCAACTCAAGGAAGAATCTTATTCTCAATTGATCACTTCAAACTTCAACTTCTTTTGAGCTCTTTTGGGTCCAATTCCTTGTTTTTTATCTTTGACCAAGAGTACCTACATTCATATCAATAAAGGCCATAAAAACCTCTAAATCTTATCAAAACATGGCAATAATTCATGATTAAAGGCTCATTAAGTTGGTAGATTACCGACTTATCAAACACCCAAACTTGAACTTTTACTTGTCCTTAAGCAAGATACTCATAAGGTGAGAAATGAATTATGATATAAAAATCAATCAAGGCACAAAATACTAATCTATTCTAAAAACTAAGGAAAATAAAAACAAAAAGACTCAACTACAATGCTCATCTCAATTTGAACTACCACGTTATCAAGGCAATTGATCATTTCAAAACCTTTTCAAAAGGACTTCAATTCTCATTTAAAATCAAGGGAAATTGTCATTCAAAACAAGATATAAAGATTCTCAAGTCAGTAACATGGACTATCAAGGTTTGCCTCGCCATTCGCTGCACAACTTGTCTCATTAATTCCTCTTAATTGAAATAGAGACTTCATGTTTCAATTCGAGTGCGTGATACCACTCACCACAAAAGAGAATCCCACTCAAAATCATGCAATTCATAATATTAGGATTATAAGAGAACCAAAAAAGACTCTTACTCTCTCAAGGAAGTTCAAGTGCACGCATGTTGAACCATAGTCTTGCCCTTCATATAAATTGCCACTAATGTAGAGTGTCCAAGCTCAAAATCATTAAGGACATGTGGGTTACGATGTTGGGTAGGTTTAAGATGAGGATTATATTTGGCTCAAGTGACTAAACCTCGCTAATGCTCTTTCTTATCATTTTTGAACACCACTCATTTTTTTGAACTTTGGCTTCACCTTATTTCTCCCTCACACAACCCAATCTTTTCCCTGTCAATATTGATCATTCAACCTCCTTATAACACCTTCTCTTGGTAGAACTGATTCTTTTCTTTTCATTTTGCTCATTAGATTGAAATTTTGGAGTAATTTTCAATTCAACATAAGGTGCTACCTTGCACTTGAAGTGCTTTCCTTTTCTTCTCTACATTAAGCACATACACCCCCAAACTTAGTCTTTTGCCTATGTTGTGATTTCATTTCCCCCCCAAACTTAGGATTTTGGCCTACGTTTTACTTTCAGGCCATTAGGGAGGATGGGTACTAAGATAGAGGTTCCAAAAAGGTTAAGGCATCAAACAAGGTGCCAAAGAACGGTCATAATCTCAAAAGGGGTTCACTAGGATAGATATCAAGCGAAGTCATTTGGGGAAAGTGTCTATTCAAAAAGGGCCTAGGATCATCTTTCAAGCTCGATCACATCTAGAATTTTGCCTTGAATCACATTTGAGGTAGGTTCTAGATGACACACATGCATGAGAATCAAGGCATAGCCTCACCACACATGCATGAGAACCAAGGTATCACCTCACCACACATGGCATCACCTTACAAGAACTTTCAACAATGGTCTCAAGATCAATGGGACAAATAAATTTTGATAAGTTATTTCGAGTTCATTGCACACTTGTTTGTGAATTGATCAAGGAAAACAAAGAGTGTGCAAATCATGACAAGAGAATGCTTTGCTCAAAAATTCATTTTCCCTCTTTCCTTCATTTCCAAAAATATCTTGCCAAGAATTTTTTTGGTGGGTCCATTTTGAGACAACCAAAGCATGGACTCAAATTTAACTAAAAATCTGGCATTTTTCCTTAAGAAAGTCATCTCTCAATATATCATAGGAAAACACCAATCTGGTTTGACACAAAAATGAAAGAAAAAGAAAATAAAGAAAAAAATATTTGCTCCTTGGGAAAGAACCGTGATATTAATAAAACCCTTGGCGTTTATTACTAAACTACTATCAACAAGGATACTACTAAATTTGCATGCTCATGAATCATTTGAAAAATAAGCCTCGGCATAGGCCCTTAGCGCATTTGCAAGGCACAGTTAGTGAGACAATGGAATCGTATAAGACTAACCTGGCACACAATCAAGATTTCAAAAATAAATCAAGCCTAGCGAGGGCACAATTAAGCATAAAATCAAAAGACATTAAACATAAAACCCGACGAGGGCACAATTAAGCATAGGGACAAAAGGCAAATCAAGCATCATGAATAATTACAAACAACCCCCAAAAATAAAGTACGCATAGCCCTCGATGCATAATAAAAAATTATACAGATAAGAATTAGTGCAAAAACTTCCTGGTAATTCTAATAGTGGTGACGATGCCTTCTTGAGTAAACTACCTGAGGTGGCCTATAAGATCGAGGTGGTGATGATACCGGCGGTGGGATGTAGGCATGCACTAGGTAAATTTTAAAACCCACCAATGGGGGTATTAAAGGGTCTCATGGCAACTGAAGGGGCCTAAAAGTGTCATCCATGAACCATTTACTCTCGGTGGTCATCAACTCAAAATAAGAAGGTGGCGGTGCAGCCTAACTTAGCCTAGGTAGACGCCTCCATTCAGGCACAGGTGAATCAAGAGGATCCAAATATTGTTGGGCTGATAGAGCATCAAGTACTGCTTGAATTTCAGATGCACTATCAACATTATTGGGGTCCCAACCTGTGCACCAATCATTGGGAGGGCTAACAACCCTTGGAGAGGACATAGAATTTGGGGCTGATAGATTAAAATCCCAATTAGGAATATTTGTCTCAATATGTGGTATTTATTGTATAAGCTTATCAATCTCCACTTCCATGGTATCCATTTTAGCACAAAGCTTGCTCATACTTGACACTATCGGCTTCAAAGTTGATTTAATGGCAGATTGTGTAACACCCTGAGTCTTAAACCGTCCAAGCAAAAACTCAGAACCTAGAAAGTTGCTACATTGGCTGACCATCACAGGTAGCGCTAGGGGGGCCGTAGCTGTGACGAGACATGGCTAGCACCATGGGGCACACCAAGTGGTTCAAACCACACTCCTCCCCAGTAGACAGTGGTCATGATGGGCATCGTAGGTACGACAGCCATGGGAACCCACCATCAGAAACCTCAAGAACCCCTCCTTTCCCAACTAAGCTTGACCGATGGGCTATGCGACAGGCATCGCCGTTGCCACGACCCGTGGGAGTCAGCCGTCGGGACCCTCAAGCAGCCCACTCTTCAGGCAAGTTTGCAAGATGCCCTGTCCAATGGGCTATTGTGGCACGACGCCCATGAGGTAGCCCATGCAACGGCCCTTTTCCTGTAATTTATTATTTAAGTCCCAGGGGAATTTTAGTCATTACCCACCCTTTTAACACCTAGCGGGGAGGGGTGCAGCATCGCCGGCCTGTAAAGTTGCTCGGATTGATGATCGAGCTTATTGCTATGCTTTTCCAGGGAGAACTGAGGTTGAAGCATCAGATACGGTGATCACAGGTACCATTCTTGTCTGCAATAAAATGGCTTCGGTATTGTTTGACCCAGGTTTGACATATTCTTATGTATCTGGGAGTTTTGCGTTGGGTTTGGAATTGATTTGTGATATCCTGGATTCCCCTATTCATGATTCTACCCCGATTGGAGAGTCTGCGATTGTGACTCATGTTTATCATGACTGTTATGTTGTGTTTGTAGGGTTGCATACTTGGGTAGACTTGGTAATCCTGGATATGGCTGATTTTGGCATTATCTTGGGCATGACCTGACTGTCCCCTTATCATGCTGTGTTAAACTGTAACACCAAGACTGTGGCTCTAGAGATTTCGGGTAAGGATAGACTAGAGTGGAAGGGTGTGTACAGGCCTAAGCCAATTAAGGTCATATCATTTGTTCGGGCTAGAAAGCTAGTGGGAAGAGGGTGTCTAGCCTTCTTAGATCATCTCCGGGATGATAGTGTGGAGTCTCCATATATTGAGTCAGTTTCGGTGGTTTCTGAGTTTCAAGAGGTGTTTCCAGCGGATTTGCCTGGTATGCCTCCTGACAGGGATATAGACTTTTGTATTGATTTTTAGCCAGGCACTCATCCCATTTCTATTCCTCTGTATCATATGGCTCCGACAGAGTTGAGGGAACTTAAGACTCAGCTACAGGAACTCCTAGATAAGGGATTTATTCGTCCCAGTGCTTTTCCTTATGGTTCTCTGGTTTTATTTGTAAAAAAGAAGGATGGTAGTATGCGGATGTGCATAGATTATAGGCAGTTGAACAAGGTGACCATCCAAAATAAGTACCCTCTACCCCGTATAAATGATTTGTTTGATTATAGGCAGTGCATCGGTGTTGTCAAAAATTGACTTGAGGTTGGGGTACCATCAGTTAAAGATTAGGACAGAGGATATTCCTAAGACTACTTTTTGGACTCGATATGGGCATTACAAATTCCTATTAATGTCATTTGGTTTGACCAATGCACCGGTAGCATTCATGAGTTTGATGAATACGGTATTTAAGTCATATTTGTATTTCTTCGTGATTATGTTTATCGATGATATTATTATCTACTCCAAGAGTAGGGAGGAGAATACTAATCATGTTCGTATTGTGTTGGACATCTTGAAATGCCAGAAGCTTTATGCGAAGTTCTCCAAGTGTGAATTGTGGTTGACTTCAGCTGTGTTCTTGGGGCATGTAGTGTCAGAAAATAGGGTGATGGTAAATCCCCAGAAAATTGAAGCAGTAAAGAGTTAGGCCCGCCTAGCTCTATGACTGAGGTGAGGAGTTTTGTTGGACTCGCAGGGTACTACCGGAGGTTTGTTAAGGATTTTATGTCTATTTCTACTACCTGACCAGGATGACACAGAAAGATGTACAATTCGTGTGGTCGGACAAGTACGAGGAGAGATTCCAAAAGCTCAAGACACTTTTGACCACGGCTCCTATATTGTCCTTACCGGTTGAAAGTAAAGACTTTATTGTTTACTGTGATGCTTCACATTCTGGTTTGGGTGCTGTGTTGATGCAGGATAGGAATGTGATTGCCTATTCATCCAGGCAGTTGAATGTGCATGAGAGGAACTACCTGACTCACGACCTAGAGTTGGCAGCGGTGGTTTTTGCACTAAAGATTTGGAGACACTATGTTTATGGTGTCAAGTGCGAGGTATTCACAGATCATCGAAGTCTACAACATGTATTCACGCAAAAGGATTTGAATTTGAGGTAGAGAAGGTGGATGAATCTATTGAAGGACTATGATATGACCATTCAGTACCATCTGGGTAAGGCTAATGTGGTGGCAGACGCATTGAGTCGGAAAACAGTTAGCATGGGTAGCTTGGCTTATTTGGGGGTGTCCAAACGACTACTAGCAAAGGAAATTCGGTCCTTGGAGGCCAAGTTCATGCACTTGGCTATTTCAAAGTAGGGTGGCTTGTTGTATAACATTGAAGTCAAAGCCACCTTCATAGAGGAAATAAAGGCCAAACGGTTTCAGGATCTGAAACTGAGTAAGCTTTGAGGTAAAGTAATATTCGGGGGAATCCAGGGATGTCACATTAGACTCTGGTGGAGTACTAAATTTCAGAGGAAGGATTTGTTTTCCTCGAGTTGATTATATAATTTAGAAAATCTTGACGGAAGCCCATGGTTTACGGTAAATAATTCATCCGAGTGTGACCAAAATGTACAGGAACTTAAGGCAACATTACTGGTGGCCCAGAATGAAAAGGAACATAGTGGACTTTGTGTCCAAATGTCAGAATTTCCAGCTGGTAAAGTATGAGCACCAGAGGCCTACAAGACTACTTCAGAGGATGCCCATCCCAGAGTGGAAGTGGGAAAGGATAGCCATGGACTTCGTGGTTGGTCTTCCCAAGACATTGGGAAAGTATGACTCAATTTGGGTCATTATTGATAGACTGACCAAGTCCGTCCATTTTATTCTGGTCAGGGTAGATTATAATTTGCAGTAATTGGCCAAGATCTACGTGAAGAAGGTTGTGAGATTACATGGGGTACCACTGTCCATCATTTCAGATAGAGGTATGCAGTTCATCTCTAAATATTAGGGAAATCTACATAAAGAGTTGGGTATACAACTCACTTTTAGTACATCCTTCTATCCTCAGACTGTTGGTCAGTCAGAGAGGACAATCCAGGTATTAGAGGACATGCTGAGAGCATGTGTGATGGACTTCGGGGGTCATTGAGACCAGTTTCTACCATTGTGCGAGTTCTCGTACAACAATAGCTACCACTCCAGTATTGATATGGCACGGTTTGAGGCATTCTATGTGAGGAACTGCAGATCAACGGTTGGGTGGTTTGAGAAAGGTGATGTAAAGCCCCTGGGCGTGGACTTAGTAAAGGAAGCACAGGAAAAGGTAAGGGGCATTCAGGCCAAGTTGCTGGCTACCAAAATAGGCAGAAGGAGTATGCAGATTGCAAGGTCCGGGACATGGAATTTCAAGTTGGTGAACATGTATTGATAAAGGTGTCATCAATGAAGGGAGTCATGCGGTTTGGTACGAAAGGAAAGCTTATCCCTCAGTTCATCGGTCCATTTGATGTTCTTGAGATTGTGGGGCTAGTGGCTTACAAGTCAGAACTGCCGCCCAGTTTGTTGGGCGTCCATACAGTATTCCATGTATCAATGCTTAAGCGATACCATAGGGATGGGGACTACATCATCTAGTGGGATGTGGTGCTTTTCGATAAAGATCTTTATTATAAAGAGGAATCAGTATTGATTCTTGCTCGGGACGTCCGGAGGTTGAGGACAAAGGTGATTGACATGGTAAAAGTTTAGTAGAAGTATCATCCGATTGAGGAAGCCACTTACGAAACCGAGAAGGACATGCGGTACAAGTACCCTTAGTTGTTTGAGGATTCAGGTACTACACTTTCTTCCTTTATTTCCATAAATTTGGGTTTGATTGTTCGGGGATGAACGATGGGTAAATTGGTATCTGTTGTAACAACCGGGTCAATTTTTATGGGTAGTTGAATCATGCCAAGTTCTAGAGTTAGAAAACTCCGGGTTTGGGAATTTGAAATTCTGGGCTAGGCTAGCCTCGGCCAGTTTTGGAGCGAGGTGGAGTCTAGGTAAATTTGGGTAAGGATTGAGTTAGGTGTATTGTTTTGTGCTAGTTTTGCACGTATCCAAGATATAAGGGAGTCCGAGGACTTTTCTGAATCGAATTTGGGTAAGTAGAACTCTCAGAATTGTGTTTGACGTGAAGGGGTTGTTTTGGATCGTCGGGGGAAGCAATTGTGTTGTAAAATGGGCGAATTTTGGAGATTTACTGACATTCTATCCGTGTCGAGCACAATAGCTCATCCATAGTGACCTACGCTATAGCGGAAGCCATCCGCTATAGCAGGACCGCTAGAGCGGAGTGGGGACTTCTATAGAGAGACGATGGGTTTTTAATGCAGAAACTTCCCCAAAATTGTTCAGTTTTCTACAATTCATTTGGGAGAAGAACTAAGGCGTTTTCCCTCAGTTCTTCATCATTTTCTTCCCTAAGGTAAGGTTTCTACTCCCTAAACTTCGTACTACTTTTCCTATGCGGTAAAATTTCTAGGAGGGAACTTGAGGGAAGTTTGGAATAACCTAGGAATGGTGAAATCCGGGGAAGAAAGGGGATTCTAAACATGAAAGTTCTTGGGTATTGTTAAAACTAAAATATAATGATCATATGTTGTTAAATTCACTATTTTTATCCGTGAAAATGAAAGAACTAGGGAATTTAACAGTGGGGAATCCCAATAAAAAGGTGGAATGATCATGTGTGGCCTAGGGTTCTGGGATTTGGTGTAATTTGGGTAATGTGCAGGCCTTGTTTGTTAATTTCATATACTTGTATGTTATTTTAGACCAAGAATGAGAAAGTAATCTGGAACACGGGAAAGCTCGAGTTGAGTAGAGCTTGGATCATTTCAAGGTAGGTGATGGCTTACGAATTCCTGTGAATGTTGTATGTTTTGGACTTTTATCTAAGTGTTCGTATGAATTGCATGAATTAGAGGAATTGTGTAGAATCTCTAAGGGTTCTGTTTTACACTATGTGAAATGAATGGTGCATTGCTTATTAATTTACAAGTTGTTTGTTCATTATTTGACTATGCATTATTGACATTCGGTTAGCTAGGGTACCACGCCTAGTACAGGTATACTAATGGTTGTCTTAGGTACCATGCCTGGTACGACTATAATAAATGGTTGGCACGGGTACCACGCCTGGTATGAAATACTAACGGTTGGCTCGGGTACCACGCCTGGTACGGGTTTATTTTACTGTATTATGGCATTGATATTTTTGCATTGCATTAACTGTTATTGGTTCCGTGAGTGGGCCAGGTGTTTTATTGAATTGTGATATTCATTGGTGGTCCTTGATTGACCGGGAATCCTGTTATAATTGTTTAGTTGGTCTTGGATTAGGCCGGGTTGTCTGTTTAACACTTAGGTGTTATTTAGAAGGGATCGCAGGGTGGGTCTGGGCTAGGCAAAAGGATGGTTTATTGAATTCTGTGGTTATGTCTTGGAGTTATAAAATGTCGAGTTTATGTGGAAACAAGCTAGGTAGAGACTTGTAGTCTAGGGAAGCCTATTGACTTGTTGCATGTTTTTCGTACTTGTACTTGATTTGCTGTACTGAATTATACACTGTTTATTTTGAAATGGATGATGATCCTACCAGTACACAGTGGTGGTGTACTGATACTGCACTTGTTTTTCTTTTTTGTGAGTACATGCAATCTTCCAGCGGCTGAGACGTTACCTCATCTATAGTACCAGTGATTCCAGTCTTCAAGGGTGAGCCGCTTCGATCGAGCTTCCTTGAAACTATCATTAGAGTTGTAGCCCATTTGTTTTGGGCTTAGATTATTTCTGTTATTTTGGGGTTGCATCCCCGTGCTCTAGATATTGGTAAATATTTGGTACTATGACTTTCAGATTCTAGGGGGGTAATTTCCGCAGGTTTATATTAATGAAGTTGTTTTATTATTATTGAATTGCTAGTTTACTTTTATGCACTGGTTTTGAGCTGCTAGAAAGATTAAGTTTGGGGAAGTGATGGTTCGCTCACTCTAGGGTTGGGTTAGTGCCACTCACGGTGGTTGGGTCATGACAACTATCCTTAGAGGGCATTCTTGATGCAAGAGATCTGGTCAAGATAGGTTGAACATGGAGAATCGGGTAGTTAGACTCAGACATTAGTACCTTTATGTATGCCGTGGTGGTTGTTAGTCATAAATGGTAGGAGTGGTATTAGAAGAGAATAATTTTCCTGTATATCTACTTCTCTCAGTTCGATTTCCCTTTTGGTTAACTGTGATTTCTACAGTATGTTGGTTGTTTATGAGTTTTAGCTGAGTTCCTACTCTCATCCCAGACCAGTTATCATGTTGGATATCCAGTTCTTCCCTATTGGTTGTTCTTACATTCTCAGCATGTATACGTGTTTCATGAAACCAACTCATTTTTTATTTCAATCGAAAGTCGGTTACCACGATAGTGCTTCAGCTTTTGCAACTCAGTTTGAGGAGCTACTTGGGAAGAACAATCATCCATGAAGGCCAAGTACCCTCACCCTTCTCCTTCCGATCCGATTTCAGCTTGAGGTAGTAGTTCCATCCTTTGTATGTCCCACCGATTCTTTTCCATCAGTTTCCCTCATGATCCTAGCATGCATCTATGTTTTCTGAAGTTAGTTTTATCATGTTTTAAAGTTAAAAAGTTCAGTTTTCATGTTCACTCCTTGGTTCCCATGTTTTGATGTTTGGTTGGGCTGTTTCCCTTCAGTTTTCCTTGTTTAGTCATCATTAGAGGATGAATGATCCCAAAGGGGAGATATTGTAACACTCATGTTGGGGGGGGGGTCCTACTACTTTTTCTTTTCCTACTACTTTTTCTTTTATTCATTTGTTTTATTCCTTTATTCATTTATCTTATTATAATATTTTTCCTCTAATGAGATTAATCTGATTATTTCTTTTTTATTTTCCAGAATATATTCTAGATATTTTGTATCTCGAGTTCGTTGATACATTTTTGTATTTTCTTTTATCAGGTTTCCTAGCAGAATTATATCTACCTTAGTTTCGTACCAGTATCGTAAGTATTCGTAATTTATCATTAATCTGAATCTGTTATTTCTAGATCTGAATATATTTCCCAATCGTCATCTATATTTAATCTTTCTAGATCTATTCCATACCATTGGGATTTTTCATTAAATATCTTTTTCCATATAATTCTTTTTAATTCTACTATCCTTATGTCTTTTAGTGCATATAAAACTAATGTTTTATAATTATTTCTTATTTTATTATGCAAATAGGTAGTCATGGTAATACCATCCATATTTATGTTCATGCTTTGCTTTTATCAATTAATTCCCTCATACCATAGCATGCCAATAACATTATATTCGATTATTACAGACTAGATTATTTTAAACCATATTCTCTTGTCACTGTTAACACCGTACTTTCAAAGGTACTTTCCCCTCCTAAATAGTGTCACTCTGTCTACTCCCCTCACGGCTTCCTTGCCTTGGTTTCGACCTCTGGACATTATTTTCGGATTGCTTCCCCTTTTTCCTCATGTTAACAAACTTGAAAATATGATTCAAATAATTCTAGTAAATAATAACGAATATAAACTTATTTAATCATGCTATGATACTTAGGAATTAACAAATTTAGCTATGCATAATTATAAATGGATATACCTTGCTAGTATCTTCTTGCTCCATATTGCTAGAAATTTTTTTATCTTATTGAGAGAATAATTTTTTTTTTGTTTACAAAGAAGGTTTGCTTTCCGTGTAGAAAGTCTTGCCTTCATTTGCCATAATGGCTAGCTATTTATAAGAGGATTTCTAGACACGTCCTTTTCCTCTTCCACTTATCCTAACTCTATTTTACACATGTATTTATACTATTCTTACTTTACTATTCTACAAATTTCCAAAATAATTACTATTCCTACTTTACAACTCCACAAAATTCTAAACTACTTACTATTCCTACTTTACAACTCTACAAAATTCTAAACTACTTACTATTCCTACTTTACAACTCTACAAAATTCCAAACTACTTTTTCTTTACATAATTTACAGATGTTCAAAAATAGTTTACATATCTGTCAATTTTTATCTTCGCGGAATCTGCGTGCTATCTTCTTATTCCAGCTGTACGTCTGGGATTATATTATCTTCGCCTTGGCATCTGGAGCATTGATGATCTGGATATTTGAGACTAATTGTTTTGCAGTATCTAGTTATCATTTGTGCTGATATAAAATCTTTTCTAATAGCTCTCGTTATAGGTTGATGTTCCGGCTTTAACAGGCTTAGTGCCAATTGTCTTATCTCTTCCATATCTGCTATCCTTTCTTCTCTGCAGTTGGAGTAGATCATAGTCTGTTCGCGTGCATAGTAACTCCAAACTGGATTTTTGTTTAGATAATTTGACGTTAATTCGTTTAAAATTGTAGCTAGTCCAATAACTCTTTTTCCCGCATAAAACTCCGGTATTGATACTTTTGGTATCTCTTCTTGTTCTTCTATCTTTTCTGGGATAATCATCTCCCTAGTTAGTCCTATCTTTATAACTTGGATGACTGGTTTGATCTCGTCATATAGTATCTCGGCTGGTGCTGAGTAGGCTCTTATATAAAACAATGTTCCTTTAGTTATTCTTTTGTATTGCATAAAAGCTTTATATAATTCTGGTAATGTAGCTATTTCTTCTCCTGTTTGTGTATATACTGTATTTAATAATCCATAATTGTAGCAGGTTGCTACTAGATTTGCATTTGTCTTTGGCAGGGCAATTAGCTTATTATATCCTTGTAAGCTCTGGGTAATATAATCTTCTGTTGGATTGGTAGTAGTTTTGGATCTCGGGTTTTTATTTAGAAAGGTTTGTAGTTTGTGGATATTTTCTATGTATGCTCTGGTTATGTGGTTGTATGTCTTTTTATCTTGGTTCAGGCTGTCTCTATATGTGTTTACTTGTGGTGGTGTAAATGGGGTTTTTTGGGATTTTGGTATATATGGTGTTTCAAATAGTTTATTCAAGTTTGTATTGACATATCTTTTTTCTTCTTTTGTAGATGATGTGCTACTTGAGGTGTTACCTGCAACTGCATGAAGTAAATAATTGTTATGGGTTTTTCGGTGTTTCCCAGCGTCACCTTGTATCTCTGGAAGTTTTATGTCTTCCGATTGACATAACTCCGCATTTTTGCAGTCATGCTGCTGACTAGCTTTAATTAGTTGTATCTCTTTATTTATGTTATCGACTTCTCTACAAAGAGTAGTCATAACTTTGAGTAAATCTTCCATAGTAGTCTCCTCAGTTTGAGTAGCTTTGTCTTGATATGTAATCTGCAATTGTATTTTTGTCAGTACATATCACTTCGATTGTAAATGTGAAGTTTAATATATTTAATACGAGTCTCCGTATTTCTTTGGTTGTAACTGAGTCTTGTACTTTCCTCGTTAGCCACCATTTCACCTGCGTATTATCTGTTCTAATAATAAACTTATCATATACAATATATGGTTCAAAAGCCAATAAACATCTATATATTGAGTATAATTCTTTTCTATTTATTTCCCATCTTATTTCGGGATTTGTAAATGTATCTGTATAATACCTGCAATGATATTCTATTTTTTCTTTGTCATACCTGTATTTTCATACTCCTCCATAGCTTATTTCACTAGCATCGGATTCTACTATATAGGTGAATTTTTTATTTTCGTCTGGGAAGCATAATGTTGGTAAATTCTCACATAGTGATTTTATTTTTCTTATTTGTTCTTGGTCTTTGTCATTAAAATGATATTCTACATCTTTCTTTAATTTCTTATGTAATGGTTTTAGACTTTCTGCCAATTTTGGTATATATTCTCTTACTTGATTTACTAAGCCTAAAAACGACTGTAATTTCTTTTTTGTATCTATCTGTTCATCAGAATTTATTATTTTTTGTACTATGTGTGGTTGCATTTATATACCATTTTTATCTATTTCTATTCCTAAGAATTCTATTTGATTTTTCATTATTTCAGCTTTTTTCTTACTCAAACTAATTCCTGAATACGTAACAATATGTATGAATTTTTCTAGTAATTTTATATGTTCATCTTGTGTTCTTGAATACAAGAGTATATCATTTATATATGCTATGCAATTTTCTAATTGGTTGAAGTAATTATCCATGAAATACTGGTATCTTCCTGGTGCATTTTTATATCCAAAAGGTAATACGTTCCATTCATAAAATCATTGGGGTACTGTGAATGCTGTTAGTTTTTTAGATTCTTCTTCTAGCTTAAGGTGGTAAAAGCCTGATTTACAATCAAATTTACTAAAATAATTATATCCTTGGACTTGTCTTATTTTTAATATCTTATTAGGTATTGGATAATTGTATGTTTTAGTTTTGGCATTTAAGTTTCTATAGTCAATAACCATTCTACTTTTCCCTCTTTTTTGTTCGCTATGTTTATTTACTATAAATGCTGGGCTAGTATGTTTGCTATTACTTTCTTGTATATATTTATTTTCTAATAATTCTTCTATGTGCATTTTGAATTCCTTTAGATCATCAAAATTGTATTTGAGAGGTTTTTGGATAATTATACTATTTTCATCAATTAATTCTATTTTTACTTTGGTTTTATGCTTTTCCCATCCTTTTAAGGGATTTTCACTATATAATGGTTCTAATCGATCTTGAATGATTTTTAGTTTATCTATAGCAAATATAATTAGTTCTATTTTGTGCTCATTTGTTTTTATATTTTCTAATTTCTGGGTGATTTTCTCACTTCCTTTTATCCATGGGGTAGGTTTTCTATTTTTATTATATACTCTTTTAGCTCCTACTTTGTGTTTACATGGTGTAGTAAACCACCAGTGTGTTTTTGTTATTATATGTGGATATAGTTTTTCCAGAAACGGCATTCCTAAAAGTATATCTTTGTTTGTGAATTCATAACTATATATTTCTTCTATGGTTAATATCTTATCCCATATTTGTAACTTTATTTCTTGCTTTATGATTTATCATGCTCCCTTCATTATTAAAACTTGTTACTACTATTGGTGTAGTTAATTTTTCCCATTTTTTATCTGGTAGACAATTATGTTTGCACATATTAGCTTCTGCTCCTGTATCTATCATCGGGGTATAGTATCTATTATAGTAATTTTCTACTATTATTTTGGCAAGTATATAAATTTTCATTTTTATTTCATATTGTTCGTTTTATTATGACTTTTTTATTTTTATATGTAACAGTTAACTGGGTATTTTCTAAATTATATGGTTTCATGCCTTCTAACCACTTTATTCTTAATATAATATTTTTATCTCCGTGATATATTTTAAAGTTTATTACCATTGGCATTCCGCCAATGATTAATTCTTTTTCTACTGTTTCTCTTAATGTTGTAAATTCTTTTGGTAATTCTGACTGTTCTGTAGAATTTATTTCTTCTTCTGTTACCAATTCTCTTGTTATATAATTTTCTTCCTGACCTGTATTTATTGTTATAATAAATTTTCTTTGTTCTAA
Organism: Jaltomata sinuosa; assembly: GCA_003996215.1. Lineage (NCBI taxonomy): Eukaryota > Viridiplantae > Streptophyta > Magnoliopsida > Solanales > Solanaceae > Jaltomata > Jaltomata sinuosa. The sequence continues at coordinate 50,117 of QJPP01003610.1, read as the reverse complement.
TATTCCAGTTATATAATAGTGATATAGCTCTATTTCTTTTATTTTTACTGAATTTCCTGATGATTGAGGTGTTTCACTATGACTTTTTCTTTTAGATGTGCTTATCCTATCGCTTACTATTTCTAGATCTTCTTCTATATCAATTTCCTTATAGCTATAATCATTATTATCTATTACCGTGACAATTTGTTCAAATGGATCTTCTATTTTTATCCTATTAATTTTGTTTTTTGCTGTTATTTTATGTTTTGTTGTTAAAACATATAAATTTTTACATCTTGCTGTGAATATTTTACTACCTGGGGCTAGTTCGATTCCTGTCATTTTTCAGTATAGTACTAATGATTTATCTATATTCCTGTCATTTATTGCTACTGAATAGTTGGCGCTTATTATGAATTTAAATTTTTGATATATTAAAATTTTCTTTTACTGCACTTATTAAGCTTTTCTCTATAGGTTCAATTATTCTATCATCTGCTAAATATATTTCTATAGGTGTATCTATACCTTCTCTAAAGCATGCTTTTATTAATATTTCTGTTCCTCCTAAATGTATATATTTTATTGGTTCTTTAGCCTGTATTGCTTGTATTTCTTTATTTATTATTCTCTAATTTATTATAGGTATTTTTGCTTTTCCTTTGGTATATTTACAGTCTATTATATGTTCTTTCTGACTTACCACATAATATTCTTCTTTCTGTCGTTTAAATATATTTTTTAGCATTGGTACTTTGAATATTTTTTCTACACATAATTCTAATTCTTTTCCTTTTATCTGTTCAAATATCTTTGCATCAAATATAATTTTCTGTTCTGAGGATTCTTCATTTATGTGTTCTTCTTTATCTATTTTCTGTATATCATTTTCAGTCATTATCGTCTAATTCTCCTTTTTCTAATTCTTCATTCAACTCATTTTCAGATAATTCATATATACTATCGTCACTGTCTAGTTCATAATCTAGATATTCTAATTGCATATATTCTTCATTATTTATTATTATTTCCGCTATTTGCTTCTTCTTAGGATTTTTAGGTAGTTTACAATCTCTAGCTAAATGTCCTAATTTTCCACAATTATAGCATGTACATTCAGTTATTTTCTTGTTTGGTTTAAAAGGTCTTTTATTGTTAAAATTTCTTACATAATACCTTCGTCTAGGCCTTTTGTATTTATATTGGGATTTATATCTTTTGAATTTTCCTCGTTTTCTATTCTTTTTATAGTAATTATCATTACATCCAAATTGGGGTGCTATTTTATCCTTACAGCATGATAGATTTTTTATTATGGATTTTTCCATTTTCATTTCTTCCCTATATTTCTCACATATATCTGAATACCATTTTTGTAAAAATCTTATTCTTGCTCCTAGAGTATCTTGTAAGCGTGCTTCATTCCAATCTTTTATTATTTTTGAACTAAATGGTTCTGGTAATTTTGTAAAATATAATTTCCTTACTTCTTTTGCTTCTTCTGGCGTATATGTTCCTCTGTAATAATATTCTCTAAATACACATGTATATTCATCTATGTAACACATATTACATATTGTTAATTTTAACATTAAATTTCTTTTTAATTGTTTATCTTTATTTTGTTCTTCTATTTCTGTGGTTGTGCTGCTAAATTCATTTTGTATTGCCATTTCATATTTATTTAGAATATCCATAGATGTGGTTGCTGTTTTACCGTCTATAGTTTTACTACTTCTTAATGCGTTTATGCTTTCTTCTGATAAGTTGTGTAACCATAATTTTACTGTTCCTAAGAATGTTCGTTCTATGTATCCTGGTGCTTCTGTTAGACTTATTTTATTGTCTATCAGTTGTTTTGCTATATATCCTATCCATAGTTGAATTGCTTTATTTATGTCCGTCACACAATCTAAATCTAAGAAACTGCTATTCTGATTAGTTGGTTTTGGAATCCATTTTTTATTTAATCTTTTATCCCATATACTGTCTTGTCTATCAGATTGCTCATAATTAACTGTATAGTATGTCGGATTTAATATTTTTGGGTCTTTAACTCCTGATGTACTAGCTTCTTGTTCTTTTTCTTTTTCAACATCTCCTGCATTTATTTCAATATTTTCGTCCATACTTGCCATATTTGCTATAATTTCTGTATAGGTTTCACTTATTTCTGAACTCTGTTCTGTTTGATTGTCGTTTACCTCATTTATACCTAATTCTTCTTCTTCAATTGGTTCTTCTATTTGTAGTTTTTCTTTGATTTTTTCTATTTCAGTCTTCAATTTTGCTTCAATTTCTTTTTCTTTTTGTTTTGCCGTATATAATTCTTTTAACTTAGCTAATTCCTTTTCTAAAGCTATTATCCTGTAATTTTTTCTTCTTCAATTTGTTGTATTTCTTGTTTTGCCTGTTGTTTAATGATAGTTATTTCATTTTTTTGGTCTATTTCTTCATTTTCTCTAGCAAGTCTTATCATTGCCGTTAAGCTATCTTCTAATCTCAAGGATTCTTTTTCTAACATTGAACTTAAATTATCTCCTATTTTCTTATATCGTCTTCCTAGATTTGAAAAGATGATCTTTATTTTTAATCCTTCGTGATTTTCATATGTTTTTTCGTCTATAGCAAATTCTTCTTTATTAATTTATAAGTTATGTTGTAATTTATATTCTAAGCTGTCTATTTGTAGTTGTAGGTAAAATATAGTTTTTCTTTGTGCTACGATAGATTCCTTACAAGTTCCTGCAAATATATTATTATTGAGTCTATTTTGCCTATGTCTCAATTCTTGTCTTTTTGCTATATTTATTTTATTAAGCCTTTGTCTGTGTTTGTTATCGTTATCAGTCATTGTTTCTTTAAGTATTTAATGTATTTATATTCTATTTTAGATATGGTATCTATTAATTTGTTTAATTTTTCGTTATCAATTTTTGTAATATTAAGTTGTTTATATTCCAGATATAAATTCTTTAATTTTCTTTTCAATTTTCTTATCTTCTTTCTAGTATGTTTCAAATCATCCATAGCTCTGATACCAATGTTGGAGGGGGGGGGGTCCTACTACTTTTTCTTTTCCTACTACTTTTTCTTTTATTTATTTCTTTTATTCCTTTATTCACAACATTGGTATCAGTGGCTGACCACCACGTGCAGCGCCACGGGCATCATAGCTGCGATGGGCCGTGGCTCGCACCGTGGGGAATGCCCAGTGGGTCAAAACACACACCTCCCCAGTTGATGGTGGTCATGATGAGCGTCGTAGGTACGACAGCAAGTGGGAACCCACCGTCAGAAACCTCCAGAAGCCCTCCCTTCCCAGCTAAGCTTGACCGACGGGCTACGCCACGACCGTCGCCAGTGCTATGGCACGTGGGAGTCAGCCATCAGGACCCTCAAGCAGCCCACTCCTCAGGCAAGTTTGCACGATGCCTTGGTTGATGGGCCATCGTGGGCACGACACCCATCGGGTAGCCCGTGAAATGGCCCTTTTCCTGCAGTTTCTTATTTAAGTCTCAGGGCATTTTAGTTATTACCCACTCTTTTTACTACTAAATGATGTCGTTTTGACTATTTCTAGTAGGAATTTCACCCTCATTAGCCTAAGTTCCTTCTCATTAATTCATTCTTCTCCCAAAAAGGAAAAGTTCTTCTCCAAGCTCCAAGTCTTAAGCTCCAACTTCAACCCTCCTAAATCTTTTCAATTCCAAGTGGGTTAGATTCACTCAAGGTATGTGGGTATTCAACAATGGGTTCCTTTCACCCTTGTGCCCAAAACCCTAAATCTTTATTTTGATTTCATGAATCTTCAAATTAGGGTATTTAACCAATTCTTATGGGTTTTGCTATAAAGTATTTTCTCATGATTTGATTATTAAATATCTATTAAATTGCATGGTTTTGCATGGGTTTTTACATATGAACTCTTATTTCATGGATTGAAGACTAATCATTGCAAATTTTACATGCATGAGTTGATTTAAGCAAATTGGGTATATGATAGCATGATTTTCATGGGTTTTCAATTAAGTGTATGTCTAGTTCCTATGTTCTATGAAAATGGATGTATTATGAAATTGAAATAGAGTCATGTAAATTTTACATGTTATGAAATATGCAGATTTCACAAGTTATGAATTATTTTGCAAGACAAGACGCCCGATGTACCATCAATGCTCATGAATCATTTTCTAAAACCAAGGTTCGTGAGTAGTACAAAGATTCGGGGTATGAACATGTTTATGAACAAGTTTTGACATCTAGATATGTCACATGTATATGAGCCTCATGCTATATATATATATATATATATATATATATATATATATATATATATATATATATATATATATGTTTTGGGAGTAGTATTTAGCATTGAGTTGGACCGGGTGAGAGTACCCTTAGTCCCAGAACTACGTGCAATCGTAGGTGCCCTCTGTGGCTTATGATAGGATCCTGGTATGACATGGTTCTAGCTTTGGCCGGATAGGACAACCTTTTCAGTGTGGGTGCTTGACACTGGACTCTATGTATCTTAGCATGGTTTATGTCGGTTAAGAGAAACTTCCACATGATTATTTTCACATTACAAAGTCATATGATGTTTTACTTTGAATCTTGACTTTACCTCATGTTTTATGTTTTATATTTTGATATTTACTTATGATTTCTTCTATTTATGCATGAACAGTTTTGACCAGGCTTTCAAGTACATTTTATCATGCCACATGCATATCTCATATACTTGGTACATCCTATAGTACTGACGCATACTTTGTGCTGCATCCTCTTGGTGATGCAGATTCAGGTTCCCTCCCTCAGGCTCGTGGCTAGAGACTGTAGGCCATTTCCAATCAGTGTTGGTGAGTCCTCATTGTTCGAGGGCTAGTTATGATTCTATCTAGTTTTGGTTATTTACTTCCGTACCTTGAGTTAGCTAGGGTCTTGTCCTAGCAAATCCTTATGTCATGTGTAGAGGCTTTTCAGACATAGACAGTATTCGGATCTTCTTCAAATAATGTTCTTCTTGATTTTTATCTTATGGATTGAGTTATCTAGTCCCTATTATGTTTCCACTATGCTTATTTGATATACCTGAGTTATGCTATGACCAAGAGTTAAATTGGGACACTTGTGGTCCCGGGTCCCGTGTTATATCTAGGGGGTGGGCTCGGGGCATGACAGATTGAATAATGCGTGGAATGTCCTTAGCTATCCTTTCTATGTTCTCCTCATTTTTATGAGTAAGTTGACTTATCTTGAGAAATTTACCTGGAGATGAAGTGGCTTGAGAAGTTTTGAGGAAAGTGTTTGATACTTCTTGAGAGCAGGAGGAAGTGTCCAAATGATCATGAGTAACACTATTCGCACGGGCAATAATTGACATGGCACTGTGAGCAAGGTAATTTTTCTTAACATGTGGAGCATTTGTGTCCCGCCTTGTGTCCAAGCGAACCATGCCATTAGCTTGGATAGTCTTATTGATAAGTCGGTAATCTACCAACTTATTGAGCCTTTATTCATGAATTATTGCTATGTTTTGATGAGATTTAGAGGTTCTTATGGCCTTTATTGATGTCTATGCAAGTACTTGTGACCAAATATAGAAAATAAGGAAATGAACCCAAAAAGAGCCAAAAAGGAGAAGTGTAAAGTGAGCAAGAAAGATGAAGATTCTGCTGAGAGATGCGACCCTCGTGTGACACGGACTTGCCTTGGTGCGGAACGCACCTACCACCGCATGGAGATGAAAGTTGACTGAAGGATCTGTTAAGCGGTGTAGTCATTGTGCGACATGCACAATGCCTTATGTGAACCACACCCCCTTTGCATGAAGCTTCCCAATTTGTTGGGTTAGTGGACCGCTGAAGTAGGGTGTGCAACGCGCACATCACAATGTGCGAACCGCACATAACGCCGCATATTGCCTGAAAGGCATTTTTTTCAAAAATTATGGGACATCTTGGGAATGTTTATATACCCAATTTAGGCACAATTGTAAATAGTTCAGCTAGCACTGAGTCTTAGAGAGATTCTTAGCTTTGTGAATAAGTTTTCCTTTCTAAGAAGAAGAAGAGGGTTTCATCAAATTCCTTCATCCCAATTCTTAGAGACACCATTTGTGTACAAATTGAGCTTGGATATTGAGACATTTAGCTTGAATGGAATGGAGATTGAACTACCCATTTGGTATACCTCTTTCCTTAAGCATGAGTAGCTAAACCTCTTATCTAGGGATGTGTTGATGACGGGTACTTGATAAATGGGTGTGGGTGTTGATAATTCTTGTTTATAATTTTTTATTGACATGGGTCTAGTGATTTCACCATATTTTCTCTAAAATTGGTAGTTGCAAGCATTGATTTTTCTTACTTGGTTATGTTGTTGCTTGAAAGAGGATTTCAGAACTTCAGATGTGAAATTGCTAGTGGGAACTTGGGCTTCCATTTAGATTAAGGCTTGAAATAGCTCATATCAATGGAATCACCCACTTAAGGGTCTAAAGCTAGAAATAGTATTACCTCCCTAAATAATAGCTTGGTTGTTTATTGATGAATCAATAGTGCTTGACTTAAGGTCGTTAAATATATGGTTGTTGATTGAGAGATAAACAACCATACTTAAAACCAAGGTTACCCATGTCGTTTAGCATGAATTTGCATGAATAAGCAATCACCCTATCCCATGTTCGAGTTCTATTTGACACACATTCCTAGTCATCCTCTATATTGTCTACACCCCATTTTAGTTTATTGTTTTGTTTATTAAATTGAAAAATTGTGACAGATTCCCAATTCCCCCCTTTTTTATATTACTCACTCTCATTGTGAACTCTGTTTTACAATCATCTAGGCTAAGCTCTAAATTCTCTGTGGGATCAACCCCGACATCCTTTGGGAACTATAAATATATTTTGCTCTGACGATCACCGATACCTCCTAATAGGAGAGTACATTTGAGCGTTATAAAAAATGGCACCGTTACTGGGAATTAAGTTGTTTATCCATTTTGTTTGTAGATTTGAAATCACCTTGAGAGTGCTTATTTTCTTTTATTTTGTTTGTTGTTTGTGTTTTGATTGAGCAGGCTAGTTCATGAGTGAAGCTAGTGACACCGATAGTGTAAACAGAGGCTTCATGGACGCCGAAGCTACTAAGACTATGGTGCAAGGGGGCGTAGGTGTAATCTGCCTACCCCCCACGGTGGGAAATGCAGTTTTTCATGTAACGAGCACCATGCTCTATTTGATACAAATGAAAGTGATCTTTGGAGGAGCAATGCATGAAGACGTGAACCAGCATATCCGCAATTTTGTGGAGATATATCATCCATTCATATTTCAAAATATCTCCGAAGAATCCATCTGACTTTGCCTATTCCCCTTTTCTGTAACGGGGGAAGCCATGACATGGTTGGAGGAGTTTCCGGATGGATCGATTACTTCTTAGGCCGAGTTGGTCGAAGGCTTTACAAGTAGATTCTTCCCTCCCTCATGCATAATGCAATTGAAGGATGAAATAACCAATTTACGCCAACTCCATGAAGAACCCTTGCACGAAGGTTGGTTGAGATTCAAAAAGAAGATCGTGTTGTTCCCTAATCATGGTTTACCAGACAATGTCTTGCTCCAAAGCTTCTATAGATCATTGAACTCTATGAATAAGTCAGTGGCTAACAATCTTTGAGGTGGTACCTTTATGGACTTACAATTTCCTGTTGCCTCAGCCCTTCTTGAGAGAATGACCAAGACCAACCAAGCTTGACACACAAGAAAGGCAGATATTCTAACCTCGGGAGTGACCACATCCATCCTAAAGAGTTAGATGAGAAAGAAATATGAAGAGAGGGATGAGACAATAGAGAAAATTATGACACAAATTGATCTCTTGGCAAAACATATGATAGGGGCTAGTGGTGCTAAGACCGTGAATGCTGTGAGTACATCATAAATCAAGGCCAATGAAGAAGATCTTATGACCATCATGGATGGTAAGGTTTTCTATGTAACGGGGGGTTCTCATCCCGGGTATTATCACTTAAGGGATGAAAACTAAGGTTGGAACAAAGATCGAGATGGGAATTGGAGAGATCATGAAAAAGATGGTGATAGATTCAACCAGCAGAGCTCAAACCTATATGTACCTCCCAAAAAATTGGATTTCATATACCAACCCACCACAAGAAATACCGGTCACTCTAAGATAGAGGACATATTGTCCTTCGTATTAAAGAAAGTAGATTCGAGAAATACCAGGGTTGGTGAGAAAAAAAATGAGGTTTCAACGCTTTATCAAACTGTGAGCTTTCATTTGGCTTTAATTAAACATCTTGAATCCCAAATGAATCACCTCTCCTTTCAAATTAACCCGATATTGAAAGTAATACTACCTAGTGACAGCACCACAAATCCTAAGAACGATGCTCATGTCATGGAGATTGTCACTAGGAGTGGGAGAACAAGTGGAGTGGTAATAGAGCCTATTATGGAGGCGATTGTTATGGAAAAGAAACCTGTTGTTGAAGCCATCATGGAGCCAAAAGGAAAAGAGATCATGCATGATGAAGATGTTGTAGATCCGGAGGTTAGGGTGAATCTTGGTGCACCCAACAACCCGGTAAGTGCTGACGTTAATGATGAAAGGGAGGAGGCTGAATCTCCATCCCAAAGGATAATTGATGTTGAGGAGGATCCTCCTCTTGTGCGAAGTGTGCCTATCACACTACCCAAGGGACCTCCTCCATACCCTCAAAGGCTTAACAAGAAGAAGGAAGATCAGAAATTCAACAAGTTTGTTAGCATGTTTAACAAGATATCGATAAACATCCCTTTTGTTGAAGCCTTGGTGCAAATGCTGGGGTATTCAAAATATATGAAAGAGTTGCTTAAAAATAAGAAGGTGGTCAATGTGGAAACCATTGAGATATCACACAGCTGTAGCACTATGATGACAAGCAATGTTGCTACAAAGCAAGACGATCCCGGTGCATTCACCATATCATGTACTATTGGGCTCTTTGTGTTTCGTATAGCCTTGTGTTATATAAGGGAGAGCATTAATTTAATGCCCCTAGAGATTTTCAACAATTTAGTATTAGGTATGCATAAACCTACATCTATGATACTTCTCATGGCTGATTGGTCCATTAATCTTCCGGTAGGAATCTTATTCGATGTGTTGAGGTTGATAAGTTCATTCCCTCGGCAAACTTCATGATCTTAGATTGTGAAGTTGATGTTAAGGTGCCAATTATTTTAGGGTGACCATTGTTAACCATGGACAGAGCACTCGTGGATGTTGAAATTAGTGAACTTCAATTTTGAGTAGGGAATGAAGTGGTGACATTCAATGTATGCCAACCCACAAGACCTCCGAATGACTTGAGGGTGATCTCGGTGATAGAGTTGGAGGGCAAGCTTGATCATGCCCTTGAAAAGTACGAAATGGGAAGGATGCCCAAGATTGAAGAGTTTCCAAGTCAGCAACATGTTGATGTTTTGAGGACATTGAAGGAAAAATTCCCTTTATTAGGATGGGGACACGCCAACCGGATTGGCTTGCTATCCGACAGCGACTAAGGTTGAGCTACTATTATCGAGCTGTGACATACAATCAAACGCTTCTTAGGAGGCAACCCAAGTGTCCTTACTTTATTTTTGGTTATCTTTTATTATTTTTGGTTTGTTTTAGGAATGCAAGGAGGAGAAAAATAAACAAGTGCAAAACAGAGCAAAAATGGGATGTGCAGAGGACCATGCGGTTTGCACAATCCATTATGTGTGTCGCATGGCCCAAAGCATGCCAAATCATGATATGTACTGGGATGTGTGGTCCGCAGAAGCCTAAGTGCGCATTGCACCTCCATCGCATGATGAAGCAGATGCCTTTGCTAAATTCAGGGCATAACAGGTAAGGTACGAAATGACATGCGGTCCGCACCAGGGCTGGTGCAAACCGCACGTTGCAGCCACCAGAGGTAAATTTCAATTTATAATTGACCTAACCCATTGACCGACCCAACCCAGAGACTGACCCAACCAATTTTCTTCTTCTTTTCCACTTTAAGTCTGCCACCCTTCTCCTCTTCTTCCACATTCTCTCCTACAGCTTCTCAAATTCTGTCCCAAAAATCCCTCAAACTTCCCCAAAATCTTCTTCTCCTCTCACTTAATCCTCTCCACTGCTTCATTACCCATCTCCACCATCGTCTCTCTGAGTGAAATTTTGGTCACCATTGTTGCTCTCGAAAATATCCAATATTTTCTTCTCTTCACTTAATCTTCACTTGTGGTAAGTTCCCCAATATTTAATACTTGTTTTTATGAAGGCTGAGAACTCATATTGTGAAGCATGCTTAATAGAATTGCCATGTTGATTTTGGGTCAGATCCAAAATTTTTGGGTCCCTAATTTTGAATTGTGTTATGGATTTTTGCTTAGGATCAACTTGGTAGATCTTGACATTGTGATAATGCATGTTGATTGGTAGTAATTTGTAGCCTTGAAATTTGTGTTTGGGGTGAAGTTTGAGTAACTCACTTGTGATTGATGCATGATTTGGCCCTATGATTGATTAGATGACGTCATTCTTAAGGGAAAATCATTGTTTTTCATGAGGTTTCATTGTTAATTGTTGTGTGGGCTGAAAATTATTGCTAATTGTATACATGTGTTCATTGTTGAAATATTTTATTGGGTGTATGATCTTGTGCGGGGAGGTAGTAATTGTTGTTGTTAATTGTGTGCCCAATAGAGTAATTGAAGGCTTGATGTTCCCGATGATAGATGGGGTAACATCCTTCTTAAGGGAAATCATTGAGTTTTCTATTGCTTGTGATTGTGCCAATGGACGTCTGGGGAAGTCTGAGTACCCAAATTATTGTGTGGTCATGATATCCCTTGCCCCTATTGTTATAATTATTGGTTTACTGCTTGGTGCCAAGTGCTTCATGCAAATCCTGCTCTACAAATCACATACGTAGTTCACCATAAGGAACCAAAAAATTCCAATTGTGCCTTTGTGCGTTTTACATGTGATGCATAGATCTTGATATGCGGAATGTACAAGGCACTGCACCATGTTGATAAAGATTTCTAGTTCACTATTTTGAAGGGTGAAGCTTGGTGTGACACGCACTTTGGCTGGTGCAGTTTGCACCAGCTTCGCACCTCATAGAAAATCACTAAATGTCTTTAACTAGCTCATGCAAAGTCACATGCGATGTGCACTCCCTCTGGTGCGGTTCACATATGGTCTGCACGAGCTATCAATCACCTACTTTGTTTTTCTACTCTTTTGCATTCCAATTTTTCTTTCTTAGTTTTTAACCTCTTTTACAGTCTATTGCGGTACATAGATAATTGTACCTACTACTAACGACCATTTGCAGGAACATGTCTTCCATTAGGCAGAACCAAAAGAGGTGTAGTGCAAATTGAGCTTCAACATCCACAAATATGGGCTTGCTCATACATGATGAGGGTTTGACTGAATCTAAAATACGATTTAGCCTCGATGGGATGGAGGCATACTATGTAAGGTTAAGAGAGAAGAGGTCTATTTTGGAAGAGAAAGAGATGAATGTGGAAGAATTTGAAGATGACCTCCCAAATATACCCAAGCAATTCCGTGAAAGAGCTTGGGACCGTTTTGCTAAGACTCCTAGGCCATATGTCTCAGAGTTGGTGAGGGAATTTTATGCCTCCTACCGAGCTAGGTAGGACATTTTAAAGAATAAGGGTTCGTTTCACAAGCTCACATGCCTTGATTCTATTTAGGTGAGGGGACAGAAATAGATTTTACACCGGCGGCCATCCACATTGCTATGTGGTATGATGAGCTAATCCCAGAGTCTGAATACATAAAATGTGTAGCTATAAAAGAAGAGCAATATGAGTGAGTTGCGAGCATTATAACTTAGGGATCTCCTTTTTGGGCCATTTCAAAGGAGCATATTCATCGCTCTGATCTAAAGTTTGAAGCTTGGGTGTGGTTAGATTTTGTTTGCACACAACTTATTCCAACTGGGCATAAAACACAAGTGAGTATAGAGGTGGATATTTTGATTGCTTATATTATGACTGACCTCCGGTTGTATGAGAGGGAGATAATCGCTGAGCAAATCAAGCGGAGAGCAAGACAAGAGAGCACCTCTATGGCTTTCCCCACTGTCATTAGCTTCTTGTGTTTTCAAGCCGCGAATTTGCTCATTGGATAAAATTATTCAAGCTACCGAAACGATTCAATTACATACAAGGAGAGACACAGATGCCCCACATGTTAAGAAAAAGCACCTTGTTCATAGTACCATCTCAAGCACAACCTATGATGAAGTTGTTACTCATGATCATGTGGGCATTTCTTCCAAATCTCAAGAAGCATCAAACACCATACCCATGCATTCCAAAGCCACCTCATCTTTAGGTAACTTGCTCAAGCTAAATCAACTTACTCATAAAAATGAAGAATACCTAGAAAGGCTGGCTAAAGATACTTCACGCATGATTCAAGCTGCCATAAAATTATCTTTGAAGCTAATAGTGTCAAGTGTGAATAAGCTTTATGCTACAATAGATACCATGGAAATAGAAGTTGATGAGTTGAGGAAAGTAATACCCCATGTTGAGCCAAAGGTTCCTAATTGGGATCTTAATCTACCAGCCCCGAACTCCACATCCTGCCCAAGGGTAGATAGCCCTCCCGATAATTGGTGCATTGCTTGGGACCCAAATGAGGAAGACAATGCCCCCAAAATATAATCAGTGGATGTCAAACCATTAGCCAAGATATATTTGGATCATCCTAATTTACCAGTGCCTGAATGGAGACGTCTACCTAAGTTGAGTTGGTTACCACCGACTCTTTCTTATCATGAGTTAATGACCGCCATGTACAAATATTTTGTAGATGACCCTCTTAATCCCCTTAAGCTACTATCGGACCCTGCAATACCTCCATTGGAAAGTTTTAAAATTGACCCAGCTCATGCCTATATCCCACTGCCAGTATCATTACCATCGTAAATTCAGAGGCCACCTCAACAATTCTACTCGAGATGGCATCATCACTATTATTTTTATAATCAGGGAGTTTTTGCACTCATTCTTATTTGTATAAGCTTTTGTGAATTGAGGGCCATGCGTACTTTGAGTTTAGGGGTGCTTGCAATTATTTATGGTATGGAGAATGATTGTGATGAATTGCCCTTGCCGGGCCTTTACCTTTATGTTTATGTTATTGAGATTAATTGTGCCCTCGCCGGGCTTGATTTTGAATTATTGATGATTGTGTTGCCAGGTTAGTCTTATATTCCCCGTTGTTCCACTACCCGTGCTTTGCAAATGTGCTAAAGGCCTATGCCGAGGCTTGTTTTCCATATGATTCATGAGCGTGAAAATTGGTTATCTCCTTGTTAATATTAGTTTAGAAATGAACTCTGAAGGTTTTCTTAATACCACGGTTCTTTACCAAGGAGCAAAAATCTTTTCTTTATTTTTTTTCTCTTCTTTTATTTGTGTAAAACCGGGTTGGTATTTCCCTATGATAGATTGAGAGGCGACTTTCTTAAGGAAAAATGCCAAGTTTTAGTTTTAATTTGAGTCCATAGTGTGGTTGTCTCGAAATGGACCTACCGATTTTTTTTTCTTGGCAAGATGTTTTTGAAAATAAAAGGAAAGAGGGCAATGAAATTTTGAGGAAAGCATTCTCTTGTCATGACTTGCACACTCTTGTTTTGTCTTGATCGATTCACAAACCAGTGTGTAATGAAGTCGGAATAGCTTGTAAAAAATCATTTGTCCCAATTGATTTTGATACTAATGAAAAGAGTCTTGTGGCATGATGCCTTGTGTGGTGAGGCTTTACTTTTATTCTTGTGCATATGTGTCATCTAGAACTTTCTCCAAATTTGATTCAAGGCAAAATTCTAGGTGTGACCGAGCTTGAAAAATGACCTTAGGCCCTTTTTGATAGCCACTTCACCCAAATGACTTCCCTCGACATCAGTCCTAGTGAACCCCTTTAAGCTTGTGACCGTTTTTTGGCACCTTGTTTAACACCTTGACCTTTTTGGAACCTCTATCTTGGCACCCATCCTCCCTAATTTCTTGAAAGTTAAAGGAAGGCTAAAAGCTTAAGTTTGGGGGGGGGGGAATGAAAAGACAACATAGGCAAATGCTTAAGTTTGGGGGTGTATGTGTTCAATAAGGAGAACAAAAAGGATGCACTTCAAGTGCAAGGTGGAACCTTAAGATGAATTGAAAATTTCTCTAAAAAGTTCAATCAAATGAGCAACAATGAAAACAAAAGAATAGGTGCTAACAAACAAAGGCAATACAAGGAGTTTTGAATGATCATGATTGAAAAGGAGAAGCTTGGGTTGTGTGAGGGAGAAATAAGGTGAAGTCAAAGTCAAAAATGTGAGCGGTGTTTGAAATTATAATAAAGAACATTATGGAAGTGTAGTCACTTGAACCATTTCCAAATCCTCACTTTAGCCCTAGCCAACATCGTAACCCACAAGTCCTTGGTAATTCTAAGCTTGGATACCCTACATTAGTGGTGACTTACATGAAGGGCATGCCTATGGGTTGACATGTGTGCACTTGAACTTTCTTGAGAGAGTGAGAGTCTTCTTGGTTCTCTTATAATTCCTTTGGTTTGTGAATTGCATAATTGTGAGAGAAATTCTCTCATGTAGTGAGTGGCATCATGCACTTGAATTGAATCATGAAGTCTCTATTTCAATTGAGAGGAATAAATGAGACAAGATGTGTGGGAAATCTCGAGCCAAACCTTGATGGTCCATGCCAATGAATTGAGAAGCTTTGTATCTTATTTTGAATGAAACAATTCCCTTGATTTTGAATGAGAAATGAAGCCTTTTGAAATGGTTCTGAAATGACAAATTGCCTTAATATTGGGGTGGTTCAAATTGAGATGAGCATTATAGTTGAGTCTTTTGCTTGAGTCTTTTTGTTTGTTATTATTCTTAATTTTTAGAATCGAGTAGTCTTTTGTGCCTTGATTGAGTCTAGAACATAATTCATTCCTTACCTTATGAGTATCTTGCTTGAGGACAAGCAATAGTTCAACTTTGGGGGTTTGATAAGTCGGTAATCTACCAACTGATTGAGCGTTTATTCATAAATTATTGCTATGTTTTGATGAGATTTAGAGGTTCTTATGGCCTTTATTGACTTGTATACAGGTACTTTTGACCAAAGATAGAAAACAAGGAAATAAAGCCAAAAAGAGCCAAAAAGGAGTGAATTGTGAAGTGAGCAAGCAAGAGGAAGATTTTGCTGATAGATGCGTCCTTCGTGCGACATGCACTTGCCTTGGTGCGGAGTGCACCTCCCACTGCATGGAGATGAAAGTTGACTGAAGGATCTGTTAAGAGGTGTGGTCGCTGTGCGACATGCACAATGCCTTGTGCGAACCGCACCCTCTTCTCATGAAGCAACCCAATTTGATGGGTCACTGGACCGCTGAAGCAAGGTGTGCGATGCGCACATCACAATGTGTGAACCACATATCATGCTGCACACCTCCCGAAGGGATTTTTGTCCAATATTATGTGACGGCTTGGGAATTTTTATATACCAAATTTACGCATAATTGTAAATAGTGCAGCTAGCACTGAGTTTTAGAGAGATTCTTAGCTTTGTGAACAAGTTTTCCCTTCTATGAAGAAGAAGAGGGTTTCATCAAATTCCTTTTTCCCAATTCTTAGAACCACCATTTGTATACAAATTGAGCTTGGATATTGAGACATTTAGCCTTAATGGAAGAGAAATTGAACTACCCATTTTGTATACCTCTTTCCTTAAGTATGAGTATCTAAACCTCTTATGTAGGGATGTGTTGATTATTGGTACTTGATAAATGGGTGTGTGTGTTGATAATTCTTGTTTATAATTGCCTTATTACATAGGTCTAGTGATTTCACCACATTTTAACTCTAAAATTGGTGATTGCAAACATTGATTTACCTTACTTAGTTATGTTGTTGCTTGAAAGAGGATTTCATAACTTTGAATGTGAAATTTCTAGTGGGAACTTGGGCTTCCATTTAGATTGAGGCTAGAAATAGCTCATATCGACGAAATCGCCAATTAAGGGTCTAAAGCTAGAAATAGTATGTACTGCCTAAATAATAGCTTGGTAGTTTATTGATGAATCAATAGTGCTTTACTTAAGCCTATTGAATATATGGTTGTTGATCAAGATATAAATAACCATACTTAAAACCAAGGTTACCTATGTCGTTTAGCATGAATTTGGATGAATAATCAATCACCCTATCCCATGTTCAAGTCTCATTTGACACACATTCCTAGTTGTCCTCTCTATTGTCTACACCCTATTTTACTTTATTGCTTTGTTTATTAAATTGCAAAATTATGACAGATTCCCAATTCCCTTTTTTTTATATTACTCACTCTCATTGTGAACTCTGTTTTACAATCACCTAGGCTAAGCTCTAAATTCTCTGTGGGATCGACCTCGACATCCGTTGGGAACTATAAATATGTTTTTCTCTGGCAATCACCGATACCTCCTAATAAGAGAGTACGTTTGAGCTTTATCAATTGTCTACTAGATGAAACATAGGGAAATTTTCCTGAAAACAAAGGTGTGATATGAGGACAAGAAAGGCCATGGAGGTGTACTCATGTCTAGCTCTCCGCTTAAGTTGTTCGGCAATGATTTCCCCTTCATGCAGTCAAAAGCTATACATGATGTATACAAGAAGAATGGCCACCTCTATTGGCACTTTGGTGGTGTGACTAGTTGGGATAAGTCATGTGCTTACAAAGTCCAACCACATCTGAGCTTCAAACTTAAGATCTGATCGGTAGATGGGTCCTTTTGAGATGGCCCAAAAAGGGGTCCCTTCTATGATGACACTAGCAACCCACTCGTATTGTCTTCCTTTGTAGCCACACACTTCATATATCTTGACTTTAGAATTGGTTCATCATCCCATATGGAAAAATTGATGGCTGCTGGGGTGATATCGATCTCCTTGCCTCTCACGAAAATTGAATCAAGGCATGGTATCTTTTTTGCTGGGCCCGTATGTTTCAGAATTTCCAATCTAGCCTGATATGATGCATAAAACTCCCGTACCAACTCAAAAAAGTATGGGCCTGGAGTTTTGGCAAAGTGTTCCCAGGGTTTTTTATGGAAATGTCTAGGTATGTTTGGGAACTCCGCTTTGAATGCTTCCACCTAAAACCCTTTTTCTTCCACAAATGATCGCTTCCTCTAAAATTTCAGATAGTATGTGTCATGCCCCAAACCATGGGAGGCATGACTGACACCCGGAGCCCCAAAAGGCCGAGGGTGCCAAATTAGAGTGTATCTCTATTGAACCTGCTGGGGTCTGAGACCGACAAGGTCTCTAAGAATAGCAATTTGAAACACTGAAAGCTCAATAGTAGGTAAGCAACTCAAGGCCGACAAGGCTATTATCATAGTAGATAGCTAATTACAAGGCCAACAAGGCCATACCCAACATTGATATACATATACACGTCTACAAGCCTCTAGGAGTAAGTAAAATATCTCATATCCAGGACAGGGCCCTGGACTACCCATAAGTTGTACATAAACATAACCTGGTCAAAATATAAGCTAGACCTCTGACTCGTCAGCTCCAGGAAGAATGGAGCTTACCAAAATAAAGGAACTCTGCAACTCCTACTGAAGAGGTCTATCTGGGTTTCTTTCTGGACCTTCAGGCATGAATGCAGTGCCCCCAGGCAATGGGGACATCAGTATGACAATAATGTACTGGCATGTAAGGTAGAATTATAAAAGAAAGTCGCAAGTAGTAAATCTGAACAAGATATAATATGAAACTTGTAAACTGTAATTAGTATGGCTCGTTAAGCTCTTTCTCCTTTATTCCTTTGAGAATACAAAACATGCATTAACTCACACCATTACTCACTCTTTATAACCCACGCTGAACCAGAATACCGCCTCGGTGCACCCTATATATAATAGCCTCAATATGGCAGTAGCGCCTCGGCGCACACTATGTATATAATGGCCTCAATATGGCAGTAGCACCTCGGTGCAAACTATGTATATAATGGCCTCAATATGGCAGTAGAACCTTGGTGCACACTATGTATATAATAGCCTGAATATGGAAGTATCACCTCGGTGCACACTAACACGCAAACCACGCATAATAAGTGTATTACTAGATTGACCTTTAAAGCTATTCTTGTTATTTAAGAAGGTTCATTTAGATAAATTCTTTAGCCTTGGATTACTAGGTGTTGGAATCAACATACAAAACACATATAAATGGGGATTTGACTTGCTAACTTTCCTTGTATACTTTCTAAAGCTTGATTAGGGATCACAATACAAAGAAGAAACTTGACAAAAGGATAACTTACGTTTCGTGCAAAAAGAATCAAATTTTTATAAGAAGGAGACTTGAATCACCATAATGTATAACTTAGTTCCTTAAGACTTTTTGAGTTACCAAATCAGCTCTCTTACAACAGAATACTCAAATTCCTTCTTTTGGAGATTTAGAGTTCTATTTCTAGATTCATGCCGATAAGGAATAAAGAAGCCTTAACATACCTCGTTCCTTCCGAAGATTGTGCTTACCAGAACTTGGGCTTTCCTTTATTAAGTTAATATATAACACAAGGGTATAATGAAGCTAATATTAGCTCTTAAACCTGATGCAACCTTTCCAAAATAGTAGCTAAACATTTCCCGGGCAGATTTACGTATTTTGCATTAATTAAAGGTGTATCATCACATCTTTCTCCCCTGTCCAATACACATCACACACAAACCAACCTACTGCCTCCAATAATACAAAACACATCAAACAGACCCTACACAACTCACCATGCCGAAATACAATAGCAACACATTGAACCCACGGCTTCCGATCACCGTCCCGTGAGTTCTTAACAACAATTCAACAACAATTGTCCATCCGAACTTCAATCCAAAAATATGATTATGGGCAGAGTAATTACCACACTTGAAGGTGTGTTTTATTCTCTTTTTAGTGATGCCTTGAAAAGCTTAAGTACCCCTACACATACACCAACAAGAGAAGAAGAAATCTCTTAATTGTTACACAATTTCTATGTGTTAAATCTTAAGAAAGGGGCTGCCATAGTTCATGTATTTCTTACCATAGGATACCCTAGCTATATGTAGTAGATTAATACCAATATAACAAGTTGTTTAACTCACCTTAAGCTTGAATGAATCTTGATCTTCTTAGAACCCTAAAGAGAGAAAAGGGCTGCCAAAAGGAAAGGAGATAAGAGAGAATTTTTCCAGCTTTTTGTGATCAATATTGATCAACAAAAGGTCTGTATAAAGGGAACTTTTTGGCCGACATTTTTGAGTATATTTGGGCCAAAATGGTTCAAGAAACTTGGGCCAAAATTACCCTTTGCTTGAGCCTCAAAAGGGTTAAGTTTTGTGGTTGATTTTGGGCTTCTCTTGGGTCAAAATGTGGTCAATATTGGTGGCTACCTTTTGTAGTTGTTTGGGCCAGATTTGGTTGTGCTTTGATGGGCCAACTTTAAGAATAATTTGGGCTACCATTAGGTCTAATAATCCATGGTGTTGCTTCCCGTAATCGTCCCTCGGAACTTAGTTCGTTACCGTAGGTAGGTGATGCACCTACTTGTCACCTAAGAGGTTAGATAAGTCGAGCAAGTACCTCACTTGTTTTATCTCATTTTCAAAACCCTCATCCTTATAATTTAACTTAACACTTATATACATTTGACCATTTCAAATTCTAGGCCAAAGTACTCCTTTACAATCTCGAGCTCAAATTCCTTCGTCGATATTTACTTAGTCACATAGGTTTTGAAAAGTACGGGGTGTTACATCCTTCCCCCCTTAGAATCATTCATCCTCGAATGAGGGTAATGCATATAGAGCTCTAGTCCCTTAGGATTTTTTTGAAATTTTGGCAGAGTTTCCTTTATAATTGGGACTATCCAAAAACCTGAAACTCAGCAAAAGTCCAGCACGATGCGTCACAGGGCGATACAACTATATACAATTAAATGTAATCATTTTCACATGTTCAAACCTGATTATATTTGCATAGTAGGAAGAGTATCAAGAACATAAGAATATGACTTACCTCTATACTATCTTCAAGTCATAAATAATTGGGGATGCTTTTTCCTCATTTCTTCCTCGGCTTCCCACGTCATTTCCTCGATATTATTATTTCTCCACAACACCTTTACTGAGGCTACTTCTTTGGTTCTGAGCTTTCTAACTTGACGATCTAGGATAGAAATTGGTACTTCCTTATAGGAGAAGTCTTCAGAAAGTTGAACATCTTTGATAGGCATAATACATGAAGGATCTCCTATGCACCTTCGTAGCATCGATACATGAAATATAGTATGGACTCTCTCCAATTCTGTGGGTAAATCTAGCTCATATGCCACTTTTCCTACCCACCGAATGATCCTATATGGTCGAATATATCTTGGACTAAGCTTTCCCTTTTTACCAAATCGCATAACGCCTTTCATGGGAGAAACCTTTAGGAAAACCCAATCACTAATATTAAATTCCAAATCCTGACGTCGCACATCTGCATATGATTTCTGCCTACTCTGGGCTGTTAGTAATCTTTCTCAGATTAACTTCACCTTCTCCATTGCCTGATTAACTAGGTCTGGTCCTATTAATCCTGCTTCTCTAATTTCAAACCATCCAATCGGTGATCTACACTTTTGTCCGTATAAAGCCTCATAAGGAGCCATTTGAATGCTTGCATGGAAGCTATTATTATAGGAAAACTCAATTAGTGGCAAATGGTCATCGCAACTCCCTTTAAAATCTAGTACACAAGCTCTTAGCATATCTTCGAGTGTTTGAATAGTGCATTCAGCTTGTCCATCTGTCTGTCGATGAAAAGCTGTACTGAGACTTATTTGAGTACCTAAGCCTCTCTGGAAAGACCTCCAGAAATTTGCTGTAAACTGAGCACCCCTATCTGAAATAATGGAAATTGGGACACCATGAAGTCGAACTATTTCACTAATATACAACTTGGCATAATCTTCAGCAGTATAAGTTGTCCTGACTTCCAAAAAGTGAGCTGATTTTGTAAGTCTATCTACAATCACCCATATGGAATCATACTTTTGATAAGTACGGAGTAAGCCTATAATAAAGTCCATGATGATCACCTCCCATTTCTAGGTAGGTATCACTATACTTTGAGTTAGACCTCCGGGTCTATGGTGTTCAATTTTTACATGTTGACAATTCGGGCATTGGGCTACAAACTCTGCAATATTTTTCTTCATATTATTCCACCAATAAATCTGTCGAAGATCATGATACATCTTCGTTGCCCCGGGATGGATTGAATAGCGAGAATAGTGAACTTCTGCCAAAATTTTCTCCCGAAGCTCCCCGACGTTAGGTACACATAGACGACCTTGATATCTCAGAACCCCATCTTCCTTAAGCTCCATTAGTGGTTGCTTCTGTTCTGGAATTTCCTCCCTCAATCTTACTAATTCTGGATCATCATATTGTCTTTCCTTCACCTTTGTCATAAGTGAGGATTCCGCTGTGCTTTGAATAACAACTCCCCTATTACCTTGGTCTAGTAGTCGAACCTGCAAATTAGCTAACTGATGTAGTTCTCTTGTCATCTCAATCTTTCTATTTTCCACGTGGCTCAAGGTTCCCATGGATTTACAGCTAAGTGCATCGGCCACTACATTGGCCTTCCCTGGATGGTACAAAATATCTACGTCATAATCCTTTAGTAACTCTAGCCACCTTCTTTGCCTTAGGTTTAAATCCTTCTGTTTGAATAAATACTGTAGACTTTTGTGGTCTGTAAACACGTCTACATGGACTCCAAACAAGTAATGGCGCCAAATTTTCAAGGCAAATATAACTGCTGCCAATTCAAGATCGTGAGTAGGGTAATTTTGTTCGTGCTTTCTTAGTTGTCTCGAGGCATAGGCAATAACTTTACCATGTTGCATTAAAACGCAGCCCAACCCAATCCTTGAAGCATCACAATAAACAACATAACCTTCCGTGCCCTCTGGCAGAGTTAAGACAGGTGCTGAAGTAAGTCTGTCCTTCAACTCCTGAAAACTCTGCTCACATGCATCAGACCACTGGAACTTGGCAGCTTTATTAGTCAACTTTGTCAATGGTGCAGATATAGAAGAAAATCCTTCCACAAACCTCCGGTAATAACCTGCTAAGTCCAAAAAACTACGGATCTCTGTAGCATTCAAGGGCCTCGGCCAATTCTTTACTGCTTCAATCTTTTGGCCGTCAACTCTAATACCTTCGTCTGTAATTATATGGCCAAGAAAAGCCACTGAAGTCAACCAAAACTCACATTTGGAGAACTTCACATATAATTTATGATTCTGAAGTGTTTGCAATACTGCACGTAAATGATCAGCATGTTCGGCTTTGGACCGCGAGTAAATCAGGATATCATCAATAAATACGATCACGAATACATCTAGGAATGGCTTGAAGACTCGATTCATTAGGTCCATAAAAGCTGCTGGGGCATTAGTAAGCCCAAAAGACATTACTAGAAATTCAAAGTGGCCATACCTTGTCCTAAAGGCTATTTTTGGAACATCTACCCCTTTAACACGTAACTGGTGATACCCCGACCGCAAGTCAATCTTTGAAAAACATTTGGCGCCTTGCAACTGATCAAAAAGGTCATCAATCCTTGGAAGCGGATACTTATTCTTGATTGTAACTTTGTTCAGTTGTCGGTAATCGATACACATTCTCAAGGACCCATCCTTCTTACGAACAAACAAAACTGGTGCGCCCCATGGCGATGTACTAGGCCTAATGAAACCTTTTTCGAGTAGATCCTTTAACTGTTCCTTTAACTCTCTTAATTCTGCAGGAGCCATCCTGTAAGGGGGAATTGATATTGGCTAAGTATCTGGGAGTAGGTCAATGGCAAACTCAATTTCCCTTTCTGGAGGGATTCCTGGAAGCTCATCCGGGAATACATCTAGAAACTGACTCACCACGGGAACCGATTGAAGAGTCGCTGGTCCATCCTCTGTGCTTCTTACTCGGACTAAATGATAAATATATCCTTTAGAAATCATTTTCTGGGCCTTAAGGTAGGAAATAAACCTACCCCTTGGCGTGGCAGCATTACCTTTCCACTCTAGGATTGTCTCTTCTAGAAAATGGAATTTGAAAATGGAATTTGACAACCTTATTTCTACAATCGATATTAGCATAACATGCAGCTAACCAGTCCATGCTCATAATGACATCAAAGTCAGTCATATCTAATTCGATTAGATCAGCTGAAGTGAGGCAGTCATAAATCCACACTACACAATCTTGATAAACTCGTCTAGCTATAATAGATTCACCAACGGGCGTAGATACAACAAAGGGTCTAGGCAACAACTTAGGGCCTGCCCCCAACTTACCAGCAACGAGCAGGGTAACATATGAAAGAGTAGAGGCAGGATCTATAAGTGCATAAACAGCTTGAGTAAAAATAGTCAATGTACCTTTAACAACATCAGGTGACGATTCCAAGTCCTGGCGACCGACTAGAGCATAAGTGCGATTCTGCCCACTGCCTGAACTGGATGCTCCTCCTCCTCCTCTACCTCTACCACGACCTGATGTAGCCTGTTGGCCTATCCTAGGGGGATGAATAGTAGATGAAGAAGCTGCCATCGACCCAGTAGGCTGGGATATCTCACCCCTACCTCTACTCGGACAGTCTCGCATAAAGTGACCAGGATGCCCACATGAATAACAAGTATCTGAACCCAGGCGACATATCCCAGGATGCTTCCTACCGCACTGAACACAAGGTGGCAAAGTTAGCCTCATCTGACCTGAATGCCCATGGCGATAGGAACTGAATGCACCTGAACTGTGGCCTAGTCCAGTCTGAGAAAAATGATCATACCTCTGCCTTTGCAACTGATATGGGGCACCACTAGTAGGGTGGGGTGATCGCCTATTAAAATGTGGCCTAACATTACCTTGTGGCTCTACATAGGACCCAATATATCTAGCCCTCTTATTTTGATCCCTTTCTCGGCTTTGGTTATCTCCAATTTGTACTTCAAGATCCTCTGCAGTTTGAGCAATAGCATGTATCTTAGAAATATTCATCCTTAAGGCCACGCACATATCGATGAACTCTAGCTCACATCGTACTCACAATATCGGGGGCGTACCTGGCTAATAAATTAAACCTGAGGCTGTACTGTCGAACATTCATATTGCCCTGCCTAAGGGCTAGAAATTTATCAAGTCTGGCCTCTCGAACCTCCTGTGGAAGATAGTGAGCTAGGAAGGCCTCTGAAAATTCCTCCCATTCAGCTGGGGGTGCATTTGATCCCCTAGACCGATCCCAAGCCTCGAACCATAAAATGGCCACATCTCGTAACCTGAAAGATGCAAACTCCACTGCCTCCACTACTGTTGCATGCATGACTCGAAGTACTCGATAAGTCTGATCAATAAACTATTGAGGATCCTCACGTGAGTCGGAGCCTATAAATATATGAGGACTTAGGCTGATAAACTCTCGAGCCCTAGAACTTTCTGAGCCACCTGACCTAACACTCGCTGATGCCCCAATTTGTTGTTGTTGTGTGGCTACCATCTGGGTCAATAATCGAATAGCACTCCTGATGTCCTGGTCCTCTGCTTCAGGTGGAGGAGCTACAGGTGCTGGTTCATCTCTAGCTATCTCAGATGCCACTGGAGCAGATGGGGTCAGGGGTACTGGATCCCCTCTAGTCTCATCAGGTACTTGATGAACTGGGATCTCTGATGTCGGTGATTCACTTTGAGCCTCAAATTTATCCAATCGGATAGGCGGGGAATGACTAGTACCTTCCCCCATATTCGTGCCAACCTGTCGACTACTCATTTGTCTGGTCACAGGCATTTCTGTAAACAAGGAATAGAAAAACATGAATTCGACATCAAAAATCTTATGACCTCGCTCTATTGCACGATCTAGCAAATGAAAGAAGGATACCAATTCCTAAATGTCCCATAGCCTCATGATTATAGGTATGGTCCACAACACACCCATAAGCAAGACTCTACTAGACACGGCTTGTAGACTCCCTGGGATTTGACGTGCTCTGATACCATGTTTGTCACACCCCAAACCATGGGAGGCATGACTGACACCCGGAGCCCCAAAAGGCCGAGGGTGCCAAAATAGAGTGTATCTATATTGAACCTGCTGGGGGTTTGAGACCGACAAGGTCTCTAAGAATATAAATTTGAAACACTGAAAGCTCAATAGTAGGTAAGCAACTAAAGGCTGACAAGGCTATTATCATAGTAGATAGCTAATAACAAGGCCAACAAGGCCATACCCAACATTGATGTACATATACACGTCTACAAGCCTCTAGGAGTAAGTAAAATATCTCATATCCAGGACAGGGCCCTGGACTACCCATAAGCTGTACATAAACATAACCTGGTCAAAATATAAGCTAGACCTCTGACTCGTCAGCTCCAGGAAAAATGGAGCTTACCAAAATGGCTGAACTCTGCAACTCCTACTGAAGAGGTCTATCTGGGTTTCTTTCTGGACCTGCAGGCATGAATGCAGCGCCCCCAGGAAATGGGGACGTCAGTACGACAATAATGTACTGGCATGTAAGGTAGAATCATAAAAGCAAGTCGCAATTAGTAAATCTGAACAAGATATAATATGAAACTTGTAAACTGTAATTGGTAAGGCTCGTTAAGCTCTTTCTCCTTTATTCCTTTTAGAATACAACATATGCATTAACTCACACCACACTCACTCTTTATAACCCACGTTGAACCAGAATACCGCCTCGGTGCACCATATATATAATAGCCTCAATATGGTAGTAGCGCCTCGGCGCACACTATGTATATAATGGCCTCAATATGGCAATAGCACCTCCGTGCACACTATGTATATAATGGCCTCAATATGGAAGTAGCACCTCGGTGCACACTATGTATATAATAGCCTCAATATGGAAGTAGCACCTCGGTGCACACTAACACACAAACCACGCATAATAAGTGTATTACTAGATTGACCTTTAAAGCTATTCTTGTTATTTATGAAGGTTCATTTAGATAACTTCTTTAGCCTTGGCTTACTAGGTGTTGGACTCAACATACCAAACACATATAAATGGGGATTTGACTTGCTAACTTTCCTTGTATACTTTCTAAAGCTTGATTAGGGATCACACTACAAAGAAGAAACTTGACAAAAGGATAACTTACGTTTCGTGCAAAAAGAATCATATTTTTATAAGAAGGTGACTTGAATCACCATAATGTATAACTTAGTTCCTTAAGACTTTTTGAGTTACCAAATCAGCTCTCTTACAACAGAATACTCAAATTCCTTCTTTTGGAGATTTAGAGTTCTATTTCTAGATTCATGCCGATAAGGAATAAAGAAGCCTTAACATACCTCGTTCCTTCCGAAGATTGTGCTTACCAGAACTTGGGCTTTCCTTTATTAAGTTAATCTATAACACAAGGGTATAATGAAGCTAATATTAGCTCTTAAACCCGATGCAACCTTTCCAAAACAGTAGCTAAACATTTCCCGGGCAGATTTACGTATTTTGCATTAATTAAAGGTGTATCATCACACCTTTCTCCCCTGTCCAATACACATCACACACACACCAACCTACTGCCTCTAATAATACAAAACACATCAAACAGACCCTACACAACTCACCATGCCGAAATAGAATAGCAACACATTGAACCCACGGCTTCCGATCACCGTCCCGTGAGTTCTTAACAACAATTCAACAACAATTGTCCATCCGAACTTCAATCCAAACATATGATTATGGGAAGAGTACTTACCACACTTGAAGGTGTGTTTTATTCTCTTTTTGGTGATTCCTTGAAAAGCTTAAGTACCCCTACACATACACCAACAAGAGAAGAAGAAATCTCTTAATGGTTACACAATTTCTATGTGTTAAATCTTAAGAAAGGGGCTGCCATAGTTCATGTATTTCTTACCATAGGATACCCTAGTTATATGTATTAGATTAATACCAATATAAAAAGTTGTTTAACTCACCTTAAGCTTGAATGAATCTTGATCTTCTTAGAACCCTAAAGAGAGAGAAGGGCTGCCAAAAGGAAAGGAGATGAGAGAGAATTTTTCCAGCTTTTTGTGATCAATATTGATCAACAAAAGGTCTGTATAAAGGGACATTTTTGGCCGACTTTTTTGAGTATATTTGGGCCAAAATGGTTCAAGAAACTTGGGCCAAAATTACCTTTTGCTTTGGCCTCAAAAGGGTTAAGTTTTGTGGCTGATTTTGGGATTCTCTTGGGTCAAAATGTGGTCAATATTGGTGGCCAACTTTTGTAGTTGTTTGGGCCAGATTTGGTTGTGCTTTGATGGGCCAACTTTAAGAATCATTTGGGCTACCATTAGGTCTAATAATCCATGGTGTTGCTGCCCGTAATCGGCCCTCAGAACTTAGTTCGTTAGCGTAGGTAGGTGATGCACCTACTTGTCACCTAAGAGCTTAGATAAGTCGAGCAAGTACCTCACCTGTTTTATCTCATTTTCAAAACCCTCATCCTTATAATTTAACTTAACACTTATATACATTTGACCATTTCAAATTCTAGGCCAAAGTACCCCTTTACAATCTCGAGCTCAAATACCTTCGTCGATATTTACTTAGTCACATAGATTTTGAAAGGTACGGGGTGTTACAGTATGCCTCCATCCCTTCGAGGCCAAATCACATTTCAGACTCAGTAGGACCCTCATCCTGCACAAGAAAGCCCACATTTGTGGATATGGAAGTGCAATTTGTAGCTCGCCTATTTTGGTGACGCCGATTGAGAGGCATATTCCTAAGGTTAACAGCAGGAACAAGGCATCCATACACAATTCAAAAGAAGTTAAACTAATTTAAAAGAACGGAATGCTTAGAAGTAGAAAAATGAAGTAGGTAACTGGTGGCTCATGCGGACCACGTGCGGACTGCACAAATCATAGTACATATCGCACGTGACATAGTATGATCTACCAGAAACCTACAAGGATTTCTGCACTGAGGTGCGAAGCTGGTGCGGACCGTATCATCCAGAGTGCACATAACACCATTCTTCACCCCTTGAAACAATTAACTAGCTATAAGTTTTTTCACAAGGTGCGGTCCGTTGTGCGTTTTGCGCATAGAAGTCTGCGCTCCACATGCGAAATGCACAGGGAAAATAATTGGGGGGTTTCAATCCCTTGTCTTCTCATGTATTAAGCATGTGATTCGCAGAACAATATGTGTGCAATGCACTTGGCGACACGCATCACACCAATAATACAACAATTTTAAACAATAGGGCCAACCATTCTATGACCAAACCAAATCATCTGGGTACTCAGACTTCCCCAGAATCCATTGGCATAATTCACAAACAAAAGAAAAAACTCAACGACTTCCCATAAGAAGGATGTTACCCCGTCTATCATCCGGAATATCAAGCCTTCAATTGAAACAATTAGGCACAATCATTCAACAATTTCTACCTCCCCATACAAGATCATACACCCAACAAAATATTCGACATAGATCATGGGCATAAGAGTAGTAACAAATTTTAGCCCCAACATCAATTTTCAACCAAAACCTCATGAAGATGATGATTTTCCCTTAAGAATGACATCACCCAATCTATCATAGGGCCAAATCATGCCACAATCACAAGTGGGTTACTCAGACGTAACCCCAAAGAGACATATTTTTAAGGCTAAAAAGTACTAAAATCGACATGCATTATCATAACTTCAAGTTCTACCAAGTTAATTCTAAGCAAAATCAATAATACCACCTAAAATTAGGGAACCAAAATTTTTGGATCTCACCCAAAATCAATATGGTGATTCTAACAAGCAAGTTTCACATTTTGAGTTCCCAATCAACATAAAATCATTTATTTAACATCATGGAACTTACCACAAGTGAAGATTATGAGAAAGGAAGCAAAAACTGAAGTGTTTTCAAGGTGAAACAATGGAGACCCACGACTTGCCCAAAGAAAATAACGGCGACAGTGATAGAAGGCGGTATCAGAGGGGTGTACGTGAGAGACGAAGAAGATTTTGTGAGAATTTGGAGGATTTGTGGAGGATTTTGGGAAAGAAATTATGGAGGTTTGGAAAAATATGGGAGAAAAGGGATGAAAGTGGCGGTTTAAAGGAGAAAAAGAAGAAGAAGTGTCACCGTGTCAGTCTCCAGGTTGGGTCGGTCAACGGGTACGTCAATTAAAAAATTCCAAACTTACCTTGGTGCACTGTGATGTGTGATTCACACAAGGTCTTGTGTGGACCACATGTCACTTTGCACCTCACCTTTTTCATGCCCAACTTGGCCTATCTTTCTGTTAAGATATGCGACAGAGGTGTGATGCGCACAGGGGCTCGTGCAAAATGTATAGTGCAGCGCACGTCACCTCCATCTTCAAAGTTTTTCTTTAGTTCACTACTTTGGGATGTGGTGGCCTATGCGATGCACACAACAGCTCGTGTGAACCATACTTCTATCTGCACATCCCCTTTTTATCTCATTTTTCCACTTTGTCATCTTTCCTCTTCATGAATTCCTAAAACAAACCAAAAACAACAAAAGGTAACCAAAATCAAAGTAAAAACACCTGGGTTGCCTCTAAATAAGTTCTTGATTTTATGTCGTGGCTCGACGATAGTACCTCAAACCTTAGTCGTTGTCCGATAGAATTCCAATCTGGTTGGCATGGCCCGACCCCAAGAAGGAGAATTGCTCATTCAACATCCTCATAACATCATCTTGTTGCCGACTTGGCAACTCTTTAAACTTGGGCTTCTTCCCATTTCACACTCCTCAAGGGCATCATCTAGCTTGCCCTCAACATCGATCTCTGAGATTACCCGTAATTCATTCGGAGGCTTTGTGGGTTGGCATATGTTAAATATCACTACCTCGCTTCCTACTTAGAACATGAGTTCTCCAAGTTCAACATCAACAAGGGCTTTCCTCGTAGACAATAATAGTCACCCCAAAATAATGGGCACCTATATATCCACTTCACAATCAAAGATCACAAAGTCCGTTGGGAGAATGATCTTATCAACTTTGATCAACACATCAAATAGAATCCCTACCGGATGCTTGATAGACCAATCAGCCATGAGTAGACGCATGGGAGTAGGTTTAGGCATACCCAATCCTAACTTCTTGAAGATAACTAAGGGAATTAAGTTGATACTTACCCCTAAGTCACACAGGGCCTTCTGGAACACAAACATCCCAATAGTACAAGGAATAGTGAATGCACCCGATTCTTCTCATTTTGTAGCAATATTACTTGTCATCAGAGTGCTACAGCTGTGTGAGATCTCAATGTTTCCCACATCGGTAACCTTATTTTTCTTTAGAAACTCCTTCATGAATTTGGTGTACCCCAGTATTTGCATTAAGGCTTCAACCAAAGGTATGTTTATTGAAAGCTTGCTGAACATGTTAACAAACTAACTGAATTTGAGCTCTTCCTTCTTCTTATTTAACCTTTAAGGGTACAAATGAGGTCCCTTGGGTAGTGTGGTTGGCACACTTTGCACAATGGGAGGGTACTCCTTAATATCAATAGATACTTGGGGAGGAGATTAAGCCTCCTCCTTCTTATCACCAAGATTAACATCCACCGGTACGTTGGGTGCACCAAGCTTTACCCTAATTCCCAGTTCTTCAACGTCTCTTTCACGCACAACCTCTTCTTCTTTGTCACATGGCTCCACAATGGCTTCTACACTAGGCTTTTTCACCACCTCAGTCAGCTTCTCTACAACATCCATAATGGGCCTTTTCACCACACCACTTGTCCTTACACTTCTAGTAAGAATAGCCATAACATGAGCATTATTTTTAGGATTAGTTGTGGTGTAACTAGGAAGTGTTCCATTCATCCCCAGGTTCATTTGAGTGGATAGATGGTTCATTTGAGTCTCAAGATGCTTTATTGAGGCTGAATGAGAGCTCATTGTTTGATAAGGTGTTAAGACATTGCTTTTAAGCTCACTAACCTCGGTGTTTATAGTTTCCACCTTTCTCAAAACCAAAGATAAAATGTCCTCTATCTTTGAGTGCTCAAGATTGCTTGTGGCGAGTTGATATAAAGAATCTGACTTATTTGGAGGTACATATGGATTTGAGCTCATGTGGTTGTATTTATCACCCTCTTTGTTACGGTCTCTCCAATTTCCATCTCATTCCTTATCCCTACCTAACCTTGATTTTCATCCCTCGGACGATAAT
Organism: Jaltomata sinuosa; assembly: GCA_003996215.1. Classification (NCBI taxonomy): domain Eukaryota; kingdom Viridiplantae; phylum Streptophyta; class Magnoliopsida; order Solanales; family Solanaceae; genus Jaltomata; species Jaltomata sinuosa. The sequence goes on along the minus strand of QJPP01003610.1, from coordinate 18,757 downwards.
ACCCAGGATGAGAACCCCTCGATAAGTAGAAAAGTTTACCATCTACGATGGTTATTAGCTCGTCATCAATAGCCTTGATCTCCGGTGTACTCATAATATTCACGGTCTTAGCACTTCCGGCCCCCATCATATGCTTGGCCAATAGGTCTATTTGTGTCATCATTTTGGCCATGGTCTCATCCCTCTTTTCATCCTTTTTCCGCATCTCATTTGTCAAAATAGATGTGGTCACTCCCGAGGAAGGAATATCAGCCTCCCTTGTGTGCCAAGCTTGGTAAGTCTTGGTCATTCTCTCTAGAAGAGCTGAGGTGAGAGCAAATTGTTAGCTACAGACTTGTTCATTGAGTTCAAAGTTCTATAAAATCTTTGTAACAAGACATCATCCAACAATTTGGGGTTGGGACACAACAATAGTTTCTCTTTAAACCTCAACCATGCCTCGTGTAAAGGCTCATCAGGGAGTTGGCAGAAATTGGTAATCTCATCATTTAGCTGTATCATCCTTAAGGGAGGGAAAAATCTACTTGTGAATGCTTCTACCAACTCAGCCCAAGAGGTGATTGACGCATTCGGTAATTCTTCTAACTACGTCGTGGCTTCCCCCATTAGAGAGAAGGGGAATAGGCAAAGTCAAATAGATTCTTGGGGAATATTTTGGAAGATGAAAGGTTGGTATATCTCAACAAAGTTATGGATGTGCCTATTTGCATCTTCGTTTGCTGCTCCTCCAAACATCCCCTTCATTTGTATAAGATGGAGCATGGTGCTAGTGACGTGGAACACCGCGTTTCCAACCATTGGGGATAGGAAGATTGCACCTACTCTCCATTGAACTACAGGTTTATTGACTGTGTCTATTAAACTATCTACACTTCTGTTATCGCCCACTTCACTCATGGGCTACCTACACAACAAGCAAAAACAATAAACCAAATAAAAAGAACAAACACTCTACAAGGTGATTTCAATTCACAATCAAAAAGGTTATTCAAACACAATTCCCAGGCAACGGTGCCATTTTTTATAACGCTCAAATATAATCTCCAAGATAGAGGTATCGTCGACCATTAAGAAAAATAAAATTTATATTACCCGATGGGAGTCGAGGTCGATCCCATAGGGAATTGGATCATAGCCCAAGAGATTGTAGAAAAGGCTTCACAACGAGAGTAAATTGTCCAAACAACAAATAATGTAAAAGGAGGGAATTGGGAATCTGTCATAATTAAATTCCAAACTAAACAATAAAAATAAATGCAAGGTTTAAACAAGAGAGAGGACGACTAGGGATGTTTCTTATAGGACTCGAACACGGGTAAAGGTACTTGATTAAATGTATGAATTCTTACTAAATAACATAGGTATCATTGATTTTAGGCATGAATTTTAATCTCCCGATCACACAATTATTCATCCAACGGTCTTTATTTAAGCACCATTGTTTGGGCATAAACCAACCAATTTAGGCTTGTGGAGGTCACAATATCTCTAGCTTAGACCCTTAAATGGGTGTTTTCGGTGAATTGAGCTATTTCTAGTCTCAATCTAACTGGAATCCTAAGTACCCACTAGCAATTTCACATCCGAAATCATGAACCCCTTTGTCAAGCAAGAACATAATCAAGTTAATTTAATCAATATTTGCAACCACCAATTTTAGAAATAAAATATGGTGAAATCACTAGATCCATATCATATTAGCAATTATAAACACAAATAAGCAAGACCCATACCCTTTTATCAAGTACCCATCATCAACACATCCCTAGACAAGGAGACTTAGCAACTCATGCTAAAGGAATAAGAAATTATACCCATAGGGAAATTCAAATTCATTTTCATTAATTGTAGCAAGAATCTAATGTTCAAGCTCAAATTTACAAGTCCAAGGTTGAAAATTGAGAGAATTGATTAAAACCCTCTTTCTTGCCTTGGGAGAGAAAATTGCTAAAAAATTGAAAACTATCCAAAAACTATGGAAAACTATGCCTAAATTGGGTTTTAGAATATGCCTAAATCATCACATTAAAATGGACAAAATTGCCCCTCGGGAGCTGTGCATCATAATGTGCGATTCAGATATCTTGTTGTGTGCATCGCACAGCTCCGCATAAGTGAACCCGAGACCTGGCTCATACTTGAAGCTTTATGCAAAGTTGGGTGCGGTTTGCACCTGACCTTGTGCGTGTCGCACGGGTGCTGCACCCCTTAATAGATTCTCCTCTTCTTCTGAGTCCTTCATGTAGAGGAGGTGCAGACCGCACCAGGGGTTGTGCATGTTGCACAAGGTCCGTACCTTAAGGCAGAATCTTTATCTCAATTGATCACTTCACACTTCAACTCTTTTTGACCTCTTTTGGGTTCAATTCCTTGTTTTCTATCTTTGACCAAGAGTACCTACATTCATGTCAATAAAGACCATAACCACGTCTAAATCGTATCAAAACATGGCAATAATTCATTATTAAAGGCTCAATAAGTTGGTAGATTACCGACTTATCATATAGCATAGAATATTGCCCCTCATAGTTGCCTGGAGGGGAGTCCCAAGAGCAATGATACTGGAAGCCCAGTCAACTGGCTTCTTCTCAGGCATCACCTTAGCCCAAAATTCTGGTGCAGACTCAATTAGGTTACCCCAGTAAATGGCATTGATAGTTGCGGGTGTGATGCAGATTTCCTCCACATTGCCTATGTACCTCATAGAGTCTTGCTTGGCCTGATAAGAGGCAAATAATTCACGGACCACCTTTGCATGATAACCTCCAGGCACCTCTAAGAATGGGAACCATTGGTGGATAGTGAATTATTGGTGGATATTAGGCAAATCATCCCCCACCGGTGTTAGGTTTAAATTGCACTCCACGGTAAAGGTCCTCTTCTTGTCCTTATCATAGATGACTTTCATGCCTTCTACCCCAAAACGAATCATGTCCTTCTCTAAAACTGGAACATGAAGAGGTGTTGGTGTAGCAGTGGGGGCTTTCTTCTTCCCCTTAGATTAGGAAGTTGAGGTGGGAGGAGCTGGGAGGCTTCTTATGTTGCACACTGAATATCCCCTATTGGAAGACATTTTCTATATAAGGAGATTGTGAGTACTCAATTGAAAAAGCAAAATCTTTTTGTATTTTTGAAATTTTGAAAGAAAAAAATGCTACAAGAAGTTAACGACTGAAAAAGAAATGGAATACTAAGGAGGAGAAAAACACATCAGGTGACCATTGGCATGTGTGAGTCACATGCGAGTCGTACATGGAATTGTGCGCTTCGCATGTGGTTTGGCACATGCTAATAGAAACTGGAACTAAAGGGTCTTCAAGGTGCGGAGGCATGTGTGATTTGCACAAACTTTTGTGAGCATCGCACATGCCATCGCCTTTTAAAATAGTGCATTGGCAACTTTTAAGCTACATGCGATGCTGAGTGCATTTCATACGTAGTGATCTGAGCATCGCATGCAAAATGCACAAGGAAACAGTTGGAATTTTTCAATTCCTTGTTCTCTTGTGTGTTATGTATGTGACTCGCAGAGCAATACCTGTAGAATGCACGGGTAACAAGGCAACAAACACTAATTTTTAACAGGGCTTAACCATAAATTGACCACAACCAAGTTATCCAAGTATTCGGACTTTGCTGAAAAACATCCAACACAATCAAACTCAAAGATTAGCTTAATGATTTCCCTTAAGAATGACGTTACCCCATCTATCACTGGGAATATCAATACTTCATAAAAAGCATATAGGCATATTCAATCGCACAATAATTCACTCCCCTAAACCAAAGCACTCACCAAACAATTATATTTAATTGAAATAACACAAGAACGCAGTGGTAACAACAATTTCAGCCCCAAACAACATTTTTCAACAAAAACCTTGCAAAGATGACGATTTTCACTTAAGAATGACATCACTCAATCTATCATAGGGCAAAACCATGTATTAACTCAAGTGGGTTACTCAGACTTCATCCAAAATATGAAATTTAGGGCTAAAAATTAACACAAATCACATGCATTAACACAAAAGCAAGATCCACAAAATTTTCTTAAGCAAAATTATCAATATGCCCCAAAATTGGGGTCCCAAATTTCAGATCTCACCAAAAATTAACATGAAAGATTAAACTAGCATGCTTCACAATAAGTGCTCCCAATCTACTTAAAAACATGGATTTAACATTGGAGAACTTACCAAAAATGAATATAAGAGAGGAAAAAGAAAAAAGTAAAGCTTTTAGTTCCTAACAATGGTGACCCAAACTTTTGACCAGAGCAAGAATGGTGCGGAGGTAGAGAAATCAGTGGTGGAGAAGTATTTGTGAGAGAGAAGAAGATTTATGGGAAAGTTTGGAGGATTTGGGTGATTTTGGGAGAGAGTAATGGAGGTTTTGTGTGAGTTATAGGAGAATAGAGGGTAGAGGGTGAAAATTTATAGTATAAAAAGGAGAAGAAAGGTCGCAGGTCAAAGTCAGGTCGAGTCAGTCAGTGGGTCAGTCAATGGGTAAGTCAATAAAAAAATTAAAAATTTACCTGAGTGCGCCACGACATGCGATTCACACATGCCATTGTGAGTCTCGCATGTCACTTCACACATGACGTAGAAGGACCAAAATTGTGCCCAACCTTCTAGTTTAGCATGCGACGGAGGTAAGAGATACATACTGAGAGGTATGACTCACACATCTTATCACACATACCTCTGATGTTTCTTGTTCTTCCAGTTCACTGGTCTGTGTGGGTGGTGCTACATTCGGCTACACAATGGGATGTGCAAACCACATGGCCCGTCGCACATGCTCTTTGGTCCTTTTCTTACACTTATTTATTTTTCCATCTCCGTGTATTGCTAAAACATACCAAAATAACAAGAGGTAAAGGATAAATAATAAAACCACTTGGGTTGCCTCCTAAGAATATCTTGATTTTACGTTGCGGCTCGAAGATAGTACCTCAACCTTCAATCATTTCTCAAAAGCATTCCAATTTAATTGGCTTGGCCCCATCCCAAGCGAGGGAAGTGCTCCTTCAATATCTTTATTGCATTATCTTGTTGCCAAGGTGGCAACACCATAGACTCAGGTACCTTCTTCATATCAACTCACCATGGGCTTCAACCAACTTGCCCTCTGTATTGATCACAGAAACAACTCTAAATTCGTCCGATAATCTAGTAGGTTGGCATACATTAAATGTAAATTTCTTGCTCCCCACAAGGAACTTGAGCTCTCCTAGCTCCACATCAACAAGATCTTTCCCAGTTGCCAATAGTGGTCACCCAATATGATGGGAACCTCAAGATCAACATCACAATCCAAGACCACAAAGTCGGCTAGTAGAATGAATTTGTCTACCTTTACTAACACATCAAACAAAATCCCCACCAGGCATTTGATTAAACGATCAACCATTATCAATCTCATTGGTGTAGTCTTAGGAGTACCTAAACCTATTTTTCTTAAAATCACAAGGGGTATCAAGTTGATACTTGCCCCGAGATCATATAAGGACTTTCGAAACAAAAACACTCCAATAGTACATGGGATAGTAAAGGCTCCCGGATCTTCCCATTTGGGGGCAATGTTTGTTGTCATCATTGCACTACAACTGTGGGACACTTCCATCATCCCCAGTTCAGTCACTCACTTCTTTTTTAACAACTCCTTCATTAACTTGGCATACCCCGGCATTTGCATAAAAAAATCAACTAAAGGAATATTAATGGACAGCTTGCTAAACATGTCTACAAATTTTTTAAACTGATTTTCTTTCTTTTTCTTGGTCAATATCTAAGGATATGGAGGGGGCCTATTTGGAAATGGCTTTGGCACACTATGATCATCCTCCTCAATATCAATAGCAATATGAGAAGGAGACTCAATCCCCTCCTTCTCTTTATGTGGGTCTTCTTCATTTTCAATCACATTGGGTGCAATAGGCTTCACCCTAATATTCAGACTCTCATCAACTTTGTTCTCAAGAATGACATCTTCTTGTATCTTGTCCTCATGCTCCACAACAACCTTAATATTTAGCTTTGTTACCCAACTAAGCATTCTTCCACTCCACATGACTATTGCCATCATATGACCATCATTTTTCAAGTTTGCAAGTGTGTCACATGGAAGGGTGCCTTTCAAACAAGGGTTCATTTGAGATAAGAGGTTGTTCATTTGGGCCTCTAAGTGCTTGATAGATGTTTAATGGGAACTTACCATTTGGTGAAGGAAGGATATCTCGCTTTTTAATTCTTTCACCTTACTATCTTTCAATTCAACTCTTTTCAAGACTTGAGACAACATGTCCTCAATCTTAGAATATCTAGGGTTACTCACTATTGGTTGGTAGGGAGACACATCAGCCTTTGGTGGAGGCAAATAAGGGTTAGTACTATGGTGATTGTAACAATTACCATATCTTTCACATTAATGCAATGGACCTTCACAATCTTGACCCGGCTCCTGATCTCTCCAATGAATTCCTTTGTCTCGGTTCCAACATTGGTTCTCATTTCTCGAACACCAAAGACCTTGGTTGGTACCTTGGTATTTAGGTCGAGAACCTGCCACTAAGAAACAATCCCCCTCATCCATGGGGGAATACACACCTTCATCATGAGCTCTAGAACTGTAAGTACCCACTGTTTTCACACTCTTTGTTCCACTTCCCATCATGTGTTTAGCCAATAGGTCAATTTGCATCAATATTTTAGCCATTGTCTCATCTCTCTCTTATTATTTTCATCATTTTTCGCTAGTCATTCTGGAAGAGGTAACACCCAAAGAGACATCGACTTCTCTAGTGTGCCATGCCCTATTGGTTTTTGTCATCTGCTCTAGGAGAGCTACAACAAGGCCATAATTTTAGTCCATAAATGTTTCGCTTTCAAGGTTATTTGCCACTAATTTTTTCATCGAGTCTAAGGCTCGCTAGAAGCTTTGAAGTAGGACATTGTTAGGCAAATCATGATTTAGATACAATAGAAGATTTTTCTTGAACCTTATCAATGCTTCATGCAATGGCTCATCCGGGAGTTGGCAGAAAATTGTGATATTATCCCTCAATTGCATCATTCAAGAGGGAGGGAAGAGTCACACCAAGAATGACTCAACTAGACCGTTCCATGAAGTAATAGAGCCCTCTGGGAGCTCTTCAAGCCAAGCCGTTGCTTCCCCCATAATGGAGAATAGGAACAAACAGAGTCAGCTTGACTCTTGGAAAATATTGTTGATGTTGAAGGGCTGATATATTTCAATAAAGTTCCAAATATGTCAGTTGGCATATTCATGAGATAGCCCTCCAAAAATTCCTTTCATCTGGATCAAATGGAGTATAGTGCTCGTCACATAGAACACAATGTTTCCAACAATGGGGGGTAGTCGGATTGCACCTACAACACCTTGGACTACAAATTCATTGTCCACATCCATATATCCATCGACACTCTCTTGGTCGCCTTCTTGACTCATGGGCAACATTTCCATACAACACAAATAACAACAAAAGCAACAGAGAACAAACACTTAACAAAGTGAACTTAAACGAAATTCAAATGGTAAAATCAAAACCTATTCCCCGGTAATGGTGCCATTTTTAATGACGTTCAAAAACACTCTCCTGAAAGAGGTGGTAACAATAATTGTACAAAACAATAAATATAACCAACGGATGGTCAGGTTTGTATCCACGGAGAATGGAATCATGATTTGCTAAGAAATCATCGAGTAGTAATCACTAAGCCAAGTAGATATTCAAACTATTCAAAAGTAAAAGTTGGGTGAAAAAGGAATGATAATTAACTAAGTCGCGATTTCAACAAGAGAGCAATGTAAAAAAGATTTTGTTTATCAATGAGATAGAAGACTAGGGGTATGCTTTTGATGGGATTCTACAATGGGTTAGGGGATTGATTAATCATGAAAATTCTCGATTAATAGTATGGGTAGAATTGGTTTGATCTATGTTTCATAGTCTTTTGATCTTTCAAACTTATATACCATGGTCTCTATTCAAGCACCATGGCTTTACCTTAAACCAACTAATTTAGTGCTTGGGTGAATCTTACTATTTCTAGCTTAAATTCTTAGATGGAAATTTTCTTCAATTAAGCTATTTCTAGCCTCAATCTATGGTGGAAATCCCAAATTGCTACTATTGAATTTCTATCTGAATTATGAACTCCTCTTCCATGCAAGAACATAATTAAGAGAACTGAATCAATGTTTGTAACCATCAATTTTATAGTTAAATCATGAAGAGATCAATAGACCCATACTAATTCATCAATAATAAGCACAATTAATCAATACCCACAACCTAATTCAAATATTCATCATGCACATACCCCTAGACAAGGAAATTAGCTGCTCATATTAAGGAAATAAGAAGATATATCAAATGGGTTATCCATAGTTCCAATCATATTCAAAGTTAAACTCCAAATCCAAGCTCAAATTCTTACAAAAATGGTGATTCTAATTTGAGAAGATGAAGAGAGAAGAGTGTACTCTCAATATCTCCCTTCGAAAAAATAAAAACTAAAATTCTCTCTCAGCTACACAACCAAAAATGGGTTTTAGAAGCTTTCCCATACAACACTTGGATTTGAAAAAAAATGCCCTTCGGGGCTAGTGCTACACGATATGTGATGAAATTTGTGATTGCAACATGCGATCACACCTTTATTTTTGTGCATCACATGTTGCTTTTTACTCTAACCAGTGATGTCAGCTGTTATTATGGTGAGGTGCGAAGGAGGTGCGATGTGCATGTCGCATTGTGCGGCTCGCATGGTAGTCGCACCTCTCGTCAGATTCTTCCTCTTTTTTGATCACCTTCACACTTCAAATATTTTTGAGCTCTTTGGGTTCAATTTCTTTGTTTTCTACTTTTGAGCAAGAGTAACTTCATTTTTATCAGTAAGGGCAATACATACCTCTAATTCTCATCAAAATATGGCAATAATTCATGAATAAAGGCTCAATAAGTTGGTAGATTACAAACTTATTACCATGTAAGATAAGGTTTTCTATTTTAGTAAGTCGGTTTGTCTTGTATTAGTCTTCCTACCTCTATATAAAGAAATCTAGGTATATAGGAGAAAACATTCAGAAACTTAGATTCAGAAAAAAAATTCAGAAATTTATATTCAAAAACTTAGATTCAGAAATTAGTATTCAGAAAAATACTAGTCATTTTGTAAATTTTCTTGATGAATAAAACTGGGGTCTCTATCATTGTTGTTCATTTAATGGTGCATATTATTTCCTTATTATTGTAGATGAATTTAGTAGAGCTGTGTGGGTGTACTTAATGCTGGATAAAAGTGAAGTTGAAAAATTGTTGCATAAATTTTGTGCTATGGTTCAAACACAATTTGCTAAAACTATCAAAGCAGTTCGTGGTGATAATGGCTTTGAATTTACAAAAAAAGGAAATGATAGAGTTTTATAAAATTCATGGAATAACGCTAGAAACCAGTTGTGTTGGAACTCGTCAACAAAATTGACGTGTCAAAAGGAAACTCATATACATTCTTGAAGTAGCTAGAGCATTACGATTTCAAGCGATTCTATCTATTGAATTTTGGGGGAAATGTGTTTGAATCGGGGTTTTCTTAATTAATCGTACTCCCACCACTCTACTACATGGAAAAACACCATATGAAGTTTTATTTAATAAATATCCCTCTTTTTCTTACACTAAAGTTTATTGGTTGTCTTTTCTATGCATATTCTATGCTTGGGATCAAAGATAAATTTGATACAAGGAACCAAAAATGTGTTTTCCTTGGTTATCCTCATGGGAAAAAAGATGGTGTGTCTATGAATTAGAAAGTAAAAAAATATTTGTGCCTCCTTATAATATTTTTCATGAACATATATTTCCATTTGGAAAATTACGGGACAAATGTACGAATCATGAAAATGGTTCTTTGGACGTGGATTTGGATATAGAAAATATTGGAGAAGGTAAAATTTCAGGCTCATTGACCACCACAATCCATGGTGGGATTCACGTCCGTGGATGGAAAAGTACGACCACTTTTACGACCCTTGGAATTTATACGGCTGTTAGTCAGTCCATAGATTTGAGTGGGTAAAAGCTTTTAATGGGATTCAAAGGCCAATTTTCATAATTTTCTTAACCCAACTCAACAAGAAGTTCTCCAAAAGGTTTTCAAAAATATTCAAGGTCCAAGGTAAGGATAATTCAAGGTTGAGGATCAATTTTTTCCCGTTATGAATATAACTGCTAACTAGATCACATGAGGAACGTCCTTAGAAGTCTACCTCCTTAATGGCATGACTAATTCATTGCTCAGAAAAGCATGAATCTTAATAGTGGTACTTATGATAAGTAAGATGAGAACTAATTGCCTTTGGAAATACTCATCTATCTAAGTGAGGACAGGATGAAAGCAAAAAGAAATATGTTGCCACAAAGCTACTGAAGACAAAGAAAAAAAAAGAGTAAGAAGATCTAGGTGATGAAGAGATAACTATGATCACTAGTTATGTTGTAGACTTCATAAGAAGATCCATGAATAACATAAAAGGTATACAAAACATCAAAGGTAAGTTCATGCGTGATCAAAACAAGAATAACAAAAAAAGTTATAACTGTGGAAATTATGGAGATATAAAAGTTTACTATCAAGAATCAAAGAATAAATACTTAGAGGCTATCAGAAAACAAGGCTTTTACTAGTTGGAGTGATAAAGACGATTCAGAGAATGAAAATGAAGAAATAAAACATGTATCATGGAAATTGGAGATACAAGTGAGGCAAGATCTAAAAACTATAATAATTGCTCTAAACTTCAGAAATTATTAGACTGTGCCATATCTGATTAGAATTGTGTGTTTGATGAGTTAAGAAACTTGTAAAGAGAAAATAAAGATCGGAAAATCAAAGTGGAAATTATTGTAATTTAAAAAGACTTTCTTCAAGAAGATATTTAGGAATTGAAAATGCAACTTAACAACATTCACAAATCTCTCAATCATGGTTCTATCAGATTTAACCAGTCAACTTTAAAAATAGTCAATTGCTATAGAATCTGTCAGTAACCAATTTGGTTTTGGTAAATCAACTTATCATTCTTTCACTAATAATCAATCGACTCACGTCTGTAAGTAAATTAAAATGAATTCTATGAGTGACAATTTTAGAAAAGATAAGTGCACAGAAGAATATTTTTCTCAAGCATAGTATTTGTGATGACCCTTTCGGTAATCTTCACATTTTAGTATTTATTGCATTGTTAGAGCCTTATTGTAGTGGTCGCCAATCATTTATGGCTTCTTGGGACTGGTAGTTCGGTGCCCTGGTCGTTCGTTTGGTCGTTTTAGTCGTTTGCCTATTTTTTAGAGCTTTAAACTTAGAATATCAATGACTTTAGTCAACATTCTTAGCTAACGTGCTCAAAATTGAATTCTATCAGTTCCTTTATCTCCGGAGCAATGAGTTTGGTCTAGTTGGACCTTTAGTTGAGGCCTGAGAACGTCCGGTGTGGGGTTTGTGTTATTTTCTCAGTTTTTAGGCCATTCGGAGCTGAAAGTGTAACTTCGGGTGACTTTCAATGATCGGAGTGTTAGATTCAAAATCCAACAATTCAATCAGCTCCGAAATATTGAGTTTGGGCTAGGAAGATGGTTGGTTCGGGTTTTGGGTGAGTCGGACTCATTTTGAGCCCTTGAGTTCCTTTTCGTTAGTGTTGACTTGGGTCAACATTTCTCCGAAATGACCTCGTATGGAAGTTTCATCGATTCTGTTGAGTCCGAAACTTCATTTCAACTTTATTAGCATTATTGTTTTTAGAATATTGGTTTCTGATTGTGCCCAAAATGCCCCGTCGAGGTTTTATAAAATTGCAGAAAATTGCAGCAAATCAGCTGCGGCCAGCAGCTATAAATAGCTGGAAATTCGTTTTTTCCATCCACTTCTCCTCACTTTTCTCATTCTAAACTCATTTTTTCTCTACTAAAATTGCTCTTGGTCATTTCTAATGCTTGGGGAATCAATTGCTTGTGGATTTTCCAATTCTTGGTAAGTCATCTTCCCCACTTGTCCTTTTAGCTTCCCTTGGATTTTCTTAATTTTCTCCATTGTTGCTCCTACCAATGCTTGGAAATTCTTATGTAGTGGCTACCCCTAGCTCATGAATGCTTCGTGGAAGTAATGGATTGTCCGTATCATCTTGAAATTCCATCTTTGTGGTAAGTAATTCTTGGTCAATTTCCGTTTTTATTTTTGAAATTTCCATTCTTTAATCCCCAAATTGGATGGGCTGTTTTGGTGCCCTTCTCTTGTCCAATTGTGCTCAAATTTGGAGCATGCCTTCTTGGCATCATTCGGGTCATCGTGGTTCTTTTTATTTTTGGTTTTGGATTGCGGGGCCTGCGTGCCCTCTTTTGACCCGGATATCGACCCGGCTAAAAATGTAGCAATATGGGTATCATTAGACTCGTCATAACATTTTATTTATTAATCTGATAGTTTGATTCTCGTTCGGAGCTTCTCAGAGCAGCTCGTCCTCAAATATCATTGTTCCCGGAGTTTGTCATCGGATGATAGGTAGGTTACGACTTAACTCCCTAGACTTCGCATATATCAGGTAAAATTTTACTAGTTGGCATCCTTGGGTTGGGTTATTAGGTTGGTACCGCAGACCTTGACCACTTTTCTATGATTCGTCCTATTTCTTTCCTCTGTTGTGTGTAGTATTCCTATTAGTTGAAATATTTATTACCCTTGTGACCCCGTGAGATCTTGTTGACTCTGGAACATAGAAGGTGGGATTATTGGGAGGATTATTGGGAATGTTCGTGAGTCCCGGACATAGAAATATCCTTCTAGGCTGGTTATGCTTGCTGAGTAGCTTTAGAGCATGTGCAGGCCCGTTAGGTTGATTTTGAGCTGTCGGGTAGCTATTAGGTTAATCATATCATTTCCATGCATATAAAGAGGTTTTTTCACGTTTTATTATGGTTTTTGGATTCGGGCCTACGAAAACTAATTTTCTAAACCTTGCATAGCCCCAGGGGCCCATTTTTGATGAAATTGGATTTGGAATTGGTTTGACTTGATATGTGGATCTTCTTGGGGTAAAAGAAGGTTAAAGGTATGGTTTTATCATGATTTACTATTGTTGCTAGACTCTACCGGGTCGGAGTGCTAGCTGAGTTTCCTTACTTATTTGAAATGATATCACGCTCAGCCAGGTCAAGCATCTGAGATATTCCTACTACTATTTTAGACCCGACTTTGCCTAACACCCTTGGAAGGGTTTTTGAGTAATCTTTTTCACTGTTTTGGTCTTAGACAGGGTCTAGGTATGCATATTTGAGACTTAGCCACTGGTTTGAACCAGTACTCAATTTTGGAGGAAACATTTTGATTTTGAGTTTTAGTATAGGGTCTGGGACCTCCATGGTCCTTTCCGCTCTGGGCCTGAGGCTTTGGTCTACGTGTGCTGAGAGGAAGGGTATACGGTGGAGTAGAGTTACACGGGTTATGTCCTTCCATAGAACCTGTCTGCTGGGCTTGATCGGCACCAAAGGAGGTACGTACAGAGGTTCTATTTAACCCTGAGGTTTTCATGCATCATATCATTTATTGTTTGGGATACCACCCTTGTTTGTTGTGTGTTAATTGTATGCTCCGGTAGTATGGGATGCCAGAGGGTTTGTTTTCACTTGATTGCATTCCTCGGTTATATGGGCGGCCGAAGGACTGTAGGTAGACTCTAATAACTTTATTTCGATATCGTTCCCTGTTACGGTCGAGTATGAGTGTGATTACTGTAAGGTTGTGAGTTCCTGGATTGAGTTTGTATGACTAGATTAGGTATTAACTCTTGTATGTCGAGCATTTCTACCTTTATTCTTCTCTCCCATTTCCTTATACTTGAGGTTACCAGTATACCGCCCATTGTTAGACCTTCTTTACATATATACTGTTTTGCGAGGATCCCAGGTGCGTTGTCCTTACTTTCACCTGTGCCTGTTGTGTCTATATATTCTATTTGCTAGCCTTGTATGTTGCCTTCTGTTGTCTTCCCTCTGGGCTAGATCTTGTGTACGTTTTCGTTAATTTCTATGACTGTTTGTTTCTACCCTGTCTGCTATTGCTCTTTTACTTTATATGTGCCCAGTCGGCCTATGATATCTACTAGGAACCTTATGCTTCGCATTTGGTGCTCACCCTACCCTCTGTATCTTTTGGTGCAGAACCTAATGTGGGCCATCGCTGATAGAGTGCTGGAGACTCATGCGGGGTGCTGTTTTTGGACCATCCAGGCTGAGGGTGAGCTCTTGGCATTCAGTGCTTGACTTAGTTTATCTTTTTTATATTTTGTACTCTGTCATTACTCAGAGATAGCTTGTGTATATGTATATTTGTTTATGACCCTTGTACTCCTTATGTAGTTCAGGCTTCTATACGCTATGACACCAGGTTTTGGTTTGGTTTAGTTTCCGCTTTTCATATATGTTATCCTTGTTATCTAATTTCTTTATCTTGTTCCCTTGCTTCCTCTATTTTACTTGCTCTTCTGTTTAAACTATTAAAAGGTAGTCTATTACTAACCGTTTCGGGCTACGGGGATTGGTTTGCTTACTAGGGGTTATAGGTTCCATCATGACTGAGAAATCGGGTCATGACAGTTTGGTATCAGAGCCCTAGGTTCATCAGTGTCATCGGTATATGAGCCAATGTCTAGTAGAGTCTTGTGGATTGGGGCATAGATGTCCGTACTCAATCTTCGGGAGGCTATAGTGACATCTTAGGAAAATGGATTGTTCTTTTTCCTCTTTCATGTGTAGTATCCTTGAAAATTTCTAGAAATCTAACTTATTATGGTTCACTCTTCCGCAAATGTTTCGTACGAGATCTTTAGCTTCTAGTGGAGGAGAACATCCTACCTCTGTAGCTCCGACTCCAACTAGGGGCCAGGGTGGTCGCTGGGGTAGTGGTAGGGGTCGAGGGTGCCCCAGAGCAGCGGCACCTGTGCGAGCTGCTAGAGTTGATATAGATCCTGAGTATGACTATGAGCCAGAGTTAGCTCTAGAGCAGCAGCATGTGGACCTGGGGACAGCCCAGGCACCATAAGCTCCAGTACCAGTTCCAGCATCAGTTTCTGTGCTAGCTTCAACCCCAGCTCAGTCTTCAGATATTCGGGGTTTGTTACTTCAGCTATTGGGTATGATTGAGGAGCGTCCTTATGAGATAGCCCAGACATCCGCTCAGGGGGAGCCCTGGGTGTTCAAAGTTCGAAAGCGCAGCCTGCTACTGTGGCTCCCCGTGCTGAGGTTGTTCTAGTTCCATCTGTTGCCCAGCCTCTTACTCCTCGCCCTACTATGATAAAGACGGAGCAGAAGGCCTTGGGTAGGTTTTTGAGATTGGCACCACCAAGATTTGCTGGTACATTGGGTCAGGACCCACATGACTTTATCACTACTCGTGAGGATATATTGAACCATTTGGTCTTATTGGAGACTCACTGGGTTGGCTACACTTCATATCATCTGGAGGGTCTAGCGAATTTATAGTGGAGGGCACAAGTTGCCTGCAGACCTTCTACATCACCTCTCTTGACGTGGTCTGAGTTTTATAAGGTCTTTATGGCCAAGTTCTTGTCATAGAGTGACCGAGAGCGTCAGAGGGAGGAGTTCACTAGACTTTCTCAGGATACTATGACCGTCTCAGAGTATGAGACCCGGTTCCATTAGCTTGCTCTGTTTGGAGCAATGATTATGCCTACTGATATCGACAGAGTCCATAGATTTGTTAGGGGGCTATGGAGAGAGTTCAGAGAGCCTGCAGAGATACTGGTTGCTAGAGGTCGGTCATTACAGGACATTGCAGACTATGCCCACATAGTTGAGGAATCGCGTCGTCATGACAACAGGGCCAAAGATAAGAGGCCTCGACTCAGGGTGGTTACAGTGGTTCTAGGCATAGTGGTAGAGTTTCAGGCCTGTGGTGCCAAGGTTATTAGTTTTAGCAGCATCAGGGTCAGTCTATCCAACTAGTACAATCGTCACTTCAGGCTTCTGGTTCTAAGTTTGAGACGGTCAGGGAAGTCAATGAGGTCACAGTGGTCAGTCATCGAGAGGTAAAAATTCTGGGGAATCAGGCCGAGGTGTCCATTCAGGTTTTGCTGGTTCATCCTGATAGAGTAGGTCATCAGGGGCTTGCTATACTTATTGTATGGTTGGTCAGTTTGCTAGAGATGGCCCCCAGCAGGGTACAGTCAGCCAGCCGAGCCACTGCAAGTAATTCAGCCTCTGGCTAGTGGGGGTGGTGGTTAGGTTAGGGGTGGTGCCCCATGTGGCAAAACAGGTGGTAGGGATAGCGGTCGGGCAGGTAGAGGTCATCTTCAGTTCTATGCGGTCCCCCGGAGACTGGAGGTAGAGTCCTCGGATGCTGTGATCACAGGTATGATTTATGTATGCTGTCAGCTAGCTTATGCTTTGTTTGATCCCGGATCCACTTGTTCATATATATCTTCCTACTTTCTGCCTTGTTTGGGTTAGCTAGTGAGCCATTGTTTGTTCCTATTTCTGTTTTGACCCCAGTAGAAGATTCTTTAGTAGTGGGTCAGATTATGAGATCGTGTGTGATATTTGTTGGTGATTTGGACACTTGGGCTTACTTGATGATACTTGATATGTTGAATTTTGATGTGATACTGCGCATGAACTAGTTATCCCCTCACCGTGCCGTTTTAGATTGCTATGCCAAGACCGTTACCATAGCCATGCCCGGTGTATCCCTGGTTGTGTGGCAGGGTTCTGTTAGCAATGCACCATTTGGGATCATTTCTTGTGTTCGAGCTAGCAAGATGATATCTCATGGGTGTTTAGCTTATTTAGCATATGTCTGAGATGTTAGTGTTGACGCTACGTCTCCTGAGTCTATTCCTGTGGTTAGAGACTTCCTAGATGTGTTTCCTACCAACCTGACAGGCCTTCCACCTGAGAGGGATATTGATTTCTCCATTGAATTAGAGCCAGGCACCAAGCCCATTTCTATTCCTCCTTACCGTATGGCTCCTGCTGAGTTTATAGAGCTTAAGGAGAAGCTCCAGGATTTGTTAGATAAGGGGTTTATTAGACTGAGTGTGTCTACTTGGGGTGCTCCTGTTCTCTTCGTGAAGAAGAAGGAAAGGTCAATGCAGATGTGTATTGATTATCGATAGCTGAATAAGGTGACTGTGAGGAATAGGTATTCGATGCCCAGGATTGATGATTATTTTATCAACTTCAGGGTTCCGCCGTGTTTTCTAAGATTGATTTGAGGTCCGGCTACCATCAGTTGAGGATTAGGGCGGAGGACATCCCTAAGACATCATTCAGGACATGTTATGGCCACTATGAGTTCCTGGTTATGTCTTTTGGGTTGACTAATGCCCCCGCAGCCTCCATGGACTTGATGCATAGGGTTCTTAGCCTGTACCTGGATTTGTTCGTGATAGTCTTCATTGATGACATTTTGGTATACTCTAGGGTAGAGACGATCATGAGCAACACTTGAGGAGTGTACTTCAGACATTGAGAGATCATCGACTTTATGCCAAGTTCTCAAAGTATTAGTTTTGGCTAGAGTTAGTTGCATTCCTAGGACATGTGGTGTCTAAAGATGGGATTTGGGTTGATCCGCGTAAGATTTGTGTGATTCGTGATTGGCCTAGACCTACTACTCCTACCAAGGTTCGCAGCTTTGTTGGGTTAGCTAGGTATTACAGATGGTTCATCGAGGGATTTTATTCCATAGCAGTACCATTGACTATGCTGTCTAGAAAGGATGTTCCATTTAGGTAGTCTGACCAGTGCGAGGATAGCTTCCAGAGGCTTAAGGCCTTATTGACTTCAGCTCCAGTTTTGGCTTTGCCGGTTGAGGGTCCGAGTTTCTCCGTGTATTGTGATGCTTCAGGGGTCGGTCTTGGTTGTGTGTTGATGCAGCAGGGTTGAGTGATAGCATATGCATTGAGACATTTGAAGGTGCACGAGCATAACTACCCACTCATGACTTGGAGTTGGCGGCGGTAGTCTTTGCATTAAAGATCTGAAGGCACTATCTTTATAGAGTTCATTGCGAGAAATTCACTGACCATCATAGTCTTAAGTAC
Source organism: Jaltomata sinuosa (assembly GCA_003996215.1). NCBI lineage: Eukaryota > Viridiplantae > Streptophyta > Magnoliopsida > Solanales > Solanaceae > Jaltomata > Jaltomata sinuosa. Next base: position 616 of record QJPP01003610.1, on the reverse strand, counting down.
ATTACGAGTCAGCTTGAGCTGAACTCGAGGCAGAGGAGATGGATTGAGTTGCTGAAGGACTATGATTTCACTATTTTATACCATCTGGGCAAGGCAAATGTGGTAGCAGATGCCTTGAGTCAGAAGGGGTAAGTATGGTAAGCCTAGCTTCACTTTCAGTTTTTGAGCGACCATTGGCCTTGGATATCCAATCCTTGGCTAACTGTTTGGTTAGTCTTGACTTATCAGATCCCAGCATAGTTCTTGCCGGTGTTGAGGTTCGTTCTACTCTAGTTGATCAAATTTAGAGCCGACAGTTTGAGGGTCAAAGTTTGTGTGACCTTCGTGATCAGGTGGTTTGGGGTGAGGCCAGCCAAGCTACCTTGGGTTCTGATGGGATTCTGAGGTTTGAGGGTCGACTTTTTATTCCGAGAGTCAGTGATTTGATACAGTTGAGACTCTGTAAGGCACATTGTTCCAGATACTCCATTCATCCTGGCATAGCAAAGATGTATAGAGATCTGAGGCAGCTTTACTGGTGGGTTGGTATGAAGCAGGACGTGGCAGAGTTTGTATCTCGGTGCTTGAACTTTCAACAGGTGATGTTTGAGCACATGAGACTGGGTGGTTTGATGCA